>KZ061745.1:245831-293226 GCA_002091835.1 Anopheles maculatus
TTTGGAGCTGCTCGACCAGGTGGAAACAGGTCGAAAGGATGGATGGAACCGTGTACGAGTGTTTCGCATCAGCTGGCGAAGGAATGCGAGAGATTAGAGTAAGCTGCTCTAGTTCCATTCTACTCTAAGCTAAAGGCATGCAAAAGCAATCTGTTTATATGGAGCAAAGAATAGCGAAAAGAAAAATTCTAATCCTCTCAACCTCAACCATCGCCGGCCATCGCATCACTCTCACCTGTGACAAGCTAAGAGAGTTCTTGCAAAACGCACCTAATGAACCCGAAAGCACGTAACTGGAATGGGCTGCCTTTCTCCTGATCTTGAACCTTAAGATGGAGATTTGACACAAACATTGGAACAGAGAACTTTTACACTCCAGTTAATCCTCTTTTTCATAAGTATTTTTTAATATGGTAACTTTCTAGCCTTTCAACTCAAATAGGACTTATCGTGTGAATTTGTAGCAACTTTTTTAAAGGCCTTTTCGAACAAATACCTATTACCACCCGTGCACTCGATCGTCCACGTATGTGTTGACGAGTTGCTGTTGTTGCATTCACCTCATCAAATCAGCATAATGCACTCTCAATCTACATTTCGTTCGTGTTCGAAACTTCTCCGGTTGTTGGCGTAGATTTGGTGTCACCATCGACCATGTGATCCCTGCCTCGCTTTGCTCTACTGAGCACGAGAGTTTACCAAGAGCAGTATCAGCGTTATGGAACCGCACAAACTAATCCACCGAGTGGGAACGTATGCCAAACAGAAACATTGATAATACTGAAATGATGTGCAGCAGGGCGTGCTCGTTTATGAACGTTGGCAAACTTTTGTCTTTTGGCTTAAACAGCACATTGGATATCCAATCTGGAAAGAAACACAGTTAAGTTTATCTTTTGGACAGTTTTGAGGTCGTTGAAAATCAATTGTTTAAAAGCAGCTGCATTCAATTTATGGTTCAAAGAGTAACAGATTTTTAAGAGTTTTTGATCAAGTTCGATAAATCGATCTCACGAAATATGCCTTTATTTTTCTTTCTGTTGTAGACCTTATTGTGGATATTTTTATTTAAATAATTGTAATTTAATTTCTATGCACGATATCTATAACTTAAACGGTAAAATGCGTTAAGAAAAGCATCAAGCCAGCAGGATTTTTGTGTGTGTTTTTAATACTCTTCACGAGTACAGCACGAACACAAATTTCCATTACTACAATATTGGCGTCTTGGATTTGAAGATAGTTTTTGGATAACACTTTTCAACTTAAGAATTTATTTTGTTCTTTCGAATGGATGATTGGTTGTTTTTCTTAAAAACTGGTTTGTAGATGAAAGGAGGACCACTCCATGCTCCTAAAACTTCCACGAGTCCGCTTCATAAACAGCAAAGTCTCATGCCGGGCCAGATATTTACTAGAATTACTCTGCCATATAAAAACCATTTGAACAAAGGATGAACAAACAGTGTGATTTGATGAAGAAGAGCTTGGTGTGCTTGAAAACATTGTCTACTACTGGGCAGAAGGACTATTGTTTAGGTGCGTGGGAATCTTAATAGTTAGTACTGTCAAAGGAAATATAAAATGATTGGCTCCACTAGCTACCAACTGAGTTGCGTCTACTTCAACCACATTCGCCACACATTTGTCATTCAACCACACATTAGTCATCCGTTAATATCTGAAGGAGTTTAAAATCAGGTTCTATGATTTCCAAATTTGAGCTATTTCTATGAAATATTATTTTCAGTTTAAAAATCAATCAATCAAAAAGAGAAATTATATTGAACATTTGCATCAATGTACTCTTGTTACGTACCAGATTAACCCTCCTTGCATGAAATATGAATAATTCTAACAAAATACTGATCATTTGCTTAATTCTAACCAGACAATCCTTCATTCGTTTCCGATACCATTCATCACTAATTTCAACGCTATTGCTACCTTTTCAGTATCGCCCATTGCTCCCTTATGGATAAGCATCCAATTTCATTATGCATCCATTTACGAATCTCAACAACACTATAGATCATCATCGTTGCTGAGAGCAGGCAGAGCAACAAAAAAAAAACAAACCGTAACCCTTTCGGGATATCTCACCACCATTTCCAATCACTCGCGATGCAGATTTCAGTTGACATTCGATGCTTTTTAAAAATATAGTGAAACATGAGTAACAAAAACAAAATACATCAAACAGCGTTGTCGTGCAGCAACGAAACGCCATCCAATTCACCGTCCATCGATCATTCCATTTAACGTTTTGCATTTGCACAGCGTGCTCACGCTCTCGCGTAACTGGCAAGAGGCCTCTCGGGCTGGCTGGCATTGATTTATGAGATTTGCAGTGAAATGTGTCTTTTCGTTGCATTTATTCCGGTTTTTTTTTTGGTGCATTCATTTCACACCTTTTCGGTGGAATATACACGGTCGAGACGAATACCATTCCTAGGGGTTTTACAGCATCAATGTTGAAAATGGTTTCATTGCTCCACTAGCGAAACCGTTAACATGATGGACATCTGAAGCTGACCGCCGGTGACATTTGTCCGTGGTCTGACATTTGATCATACATCGATAAGAATTGGGATGAGGTTTCGATGTGCGAATGGCTGAAGGTGCGTGGTGCTAGACAGGTTGTCCAAACTTTACCAGCGTTTGGCTTCACAGTATTGGCCAATGATTTACAGGTTAAGCAAAACCGTGTAGAGATCCCACGTTATTTTTTTTGCTGAAAAGATGCTCTAGTATTTTTTTTACCCATCATTTCCTGTACAAGGTTTTAAACTATTATTCAATTTTTTCATGTGCAAATGTGCTATCAATTAGAAATGCTTATTTGAAGATGCAGAGATCTCTATCATATCAGAATTAAGATAGTAATCTTTACAGTCATGGGTTAATCAGACAGTGTTTAATCAGAATTTAAACAATTAAAGACAAGATAGAACCCTTACATTATCTTTTGTCAAGTGCTTTTTATTTATTATAACTGTAATACACCTACAAAATAGTTATAGTTCCTGAACAACATTAAACCATTCGTTTTCGCTAGGTTTGTCTTGCTTTAACATTACCAAACAACGTACGAAATTTAATGAAAAAAAAAATCTGCATGACACCATGTGTGACAATTCATCGGTTAAAAACCGTTTCCACTTACAATGCGTAGTTTCCTCCGGTGTATGTGCAGGATGGCTCCAATTTAAATATAAATTGATTTTTGCTGTTCACCAACCGTGCATCCAAAACGGGCGCGCGCCTCGGCAAAACTGTTCTGGACGTTGGTCGCTCGCCAAGTTTTTGTTCCTGCGAGAGTCTAAAAGTCACTTACGAACACCGTTCCCCGATGGATGTAAAATTCGGTGTAATGCTTTTTCACGAACAGAAGCTATGATGGCGAGACCGACCGAGGGTAAGCATTCTCCCACAAAATGTGGTGATCGTGCAAAGCTTCATGAAGACGATGGTGCTGGTGCTTGACGGAAGCGAATGCGTAATGTGGATGTTATTCAAATGTGTTGGCACAAGTGTTTCAACACGGGAAAGTGTGTTTAAGCGTATGAATGGAATATCGAATAATCGAAGTGAGATTTTAGCGATGCTATATTTAATTTGGGTTTATATGAGTGAACTTTTATTAAGTTTAAAGTTTAAATAGTAGTAGTCTTGAAACTAACAGATTACATGTAATGTAACCCGAATGAATCTAGCAGCTAATAGTTAAAGTGTTTTATTCGTTTTCCAGATTGATGAAATTACCGAAGCCGAACCAACTTCCGTAACGTTGCGTTTCTGCAAACGTAAGGTAAGAATAAAATCTGCATTTGAGTATCTAAAGGACGATACGAGGACGCTGTTGTTTTCCATTAAATTCAAAAATAATTTATATAAACTAAAAATAATTAAACCTTTGATATAATAATCGTGTTTTAATCAAAAAATTAAGTAAATACCTGGTGTCCTATATCTAAATGAGTAAATCGAAATAGATTTAGTACAGGTAAAGCTGGAAAATGGTAATGAACCATCAAATCGTCACACTTTCCACTGTTTAATTTACGCCATCCATCAAAGCCCGTCCTTCACCAGTTCACCATAACGAAACAAACCGCGCTACAAGTAAAACTTTCAAGCGACAAAACATGCACTCCCTCTAATATGATGGAGCACCAAGAAAAAGTTCACAAAACCAAGAAAAAGACGTGTCACACCATCGTTTGCTGTGGAGAAGGCATGCAGCGTTCCCTAAGAATGAAAAATCCCTTGACTGTTGTGTAACTTGTCACCTTAGAGGGTGCACGACTTATTACAATTCGCTGTTAAACCATCCCGACAGTACACTTTACCAACCGTGTACACTATGAACTACCACCGCAAATACCGAACCGCAAGGCGCAAGAACCACGTTGGCAGACAACAAACTTTTCCTCTACAAAGTTTTGAAAGTGAGGTTAGGGCAGAGAACCACTGAAGAATTGACTCTTTAGAGAGCGATAGGTTAACTAATGAAAAATTGATGTTAAAAGTCGCTGGAGTAAATTATCTGGTTAACCTGTAAGCTCAACTAAATAATTATTTTTACTAAATTTCAAGCCCTTTTCTGATTGGAAATAAAATTTATTACTATCATATCATAAGCACTAGCTCACAATGTGCAAAATTGATATCTAATTTACTATTTTCATCCGCTGTTTGGTGCTTCATCGGAGCGAACAAACGTTTTTTCATTGTTAGCGGTTCAACCATTTTGGACGACCGTTTCACTTCAGCGATCTGACTGCACGTAAAAGAATCCATTGCAAGTTTTATTCAATTGTTACACAATTCAATTGTACTGTGGTGGACTATTACCGTTGGAACATCGCCGGTTCCATGGAATATTTCCCAAATGAAGTTTCCTTTCCCACGCTCTTCAACAGCGTGCTCTAGTCGAAGCAGAAGAAGTAACAACAATCATGATCCTTATCGTGGCAGGGTTTACGTCAGGTTGCACCATTGCATTTGTTCGGAGAAAGCATAATCTTACGCTTGCATACCGATGCATTTGCGCTGGAACAATAAGGAAAGTACGTCGTACGCTGTAAGGAACAACTTCGTTGATAAATCTTACTCCACGTCAAAACAACATCGTTAGTGCTTATGTATCTCGAAACGCAAAGAGCTTTAAATGAAGAAAACTTTACACTGCAACTTACCCCTGCGTACGCTTCATCCATCAGGAGTGTTACTCATTTTTTCTACATATTAATGGTTTAAGCATACCTTTACGTACCGGTACTGAGAACAAAAAGATACGAAATCAAATGAAGCTTATGAGTACCTGGCTCGACACTAATGAACCATCAATTAACACACTTTTCTTCCGATGGGACGTTAGTTTTGTGACTATATTCTCAGAAGGTCCTTGTAGTTGAAGCCAAGTTTAGAACAAACAGCAATATTTTCTGATTATCGTACCTTTGACGGACGGGCGCTCTCACACATTTAAAATTTTGAAACGATTAACTGTATATGTTATTATGACGGTGCCTTTTTCTACGGTAGGACAAACTATCATCAAATCCTATGCAAACAATTCCCCCGTAGCAAGACCTGAGCTACCTGAGCAATATTCGTTACTCCATTCAATAATTGAGTTTTCTAGTATGGTTTGATCACCACGACAATTAGATAGAATTGTTAGTTTTTAGTCTGAGTGATACAAATGACCGATATTTAGCCCTCATCTCTGCCATCATCTCGTTTATTAACATTGATATGTTCGCAGCGTCGTACCGAAGCCAAGTCCCCGACGACACGATCCTTGCGACTGAGACCATATCTACTCACTGCTCGTCAACTGCAGTAAGAGCGACTTACTGCAGATAGAGTGCATGAGTGGCTAGTCGCATTCTCTCTTCCAACAGTTAGACTAGTAGCTATGCTGTGCAAAGTAGCATAGTAATTATTGTATCGTCTACCTTTGTCTTATAAAGTCCCCTGTCCTAAATACAAGACTAGAGGTTTTTTTTATTAATGCCCCGGTTATTTTTAATAACTTTAACTTCCTAGCTCCAGGTAGACAGTTAAGACCGAGACAACTACTAGGAACTGAATTCAGATCCACAACACATAGCACATTTAACACGAGTATGCGATTAAACGAGGCTATTCATATTATTATTAATAACACACTATTGTGTTTTGTAAAAGTTTATCAATCAAGTTTTACATGTTTTTTTCATTTATAACAAACTACTGTTTTAACATGTTCGTTGCCTCTTTTCCTTGCAGTATTTATTTGCTTCCCAAAACAACAATCATTTCTAACTTTATAATGCTATGGATACACCAGCATTAACATCTCTATCTCTCAAGATGCCATTCTCCGTAATAATAATTCAATTGTTCCATACTCTCTTCCATATGTTAGTTCTTTCGGCCATACGTTATCATACTAGCCTTGGCTGGGCTTCGACCCAATTCCAGTGATGTGGAATATCTTGGACATCGCGTTGGACATCTACAAACCATCCTGGTGCTGCTGTTTCTGTGCATTGGTTACGTACTACAATTTATGTGCGGTTTCAGGTAATTAAAAAATAAATAAATCACATTATGTTTGTTTTCTTCAGTTAATTTTTTACATATATGTTGTAACGTTTACTCGAGCACTATTCAAGTAGTATCATTTACCAAATTTATTGCTAACCAAACACCCAGCTCTATTATTAGACTTTATTACTAGTCACTGGTATGCATTAATCGATCAATGCCATCAATTTGTCGTATTGTTTCGCTAATGGTTACTTTGTGTAGGAACTTCATCGGAAACCCGTCAACCACATCATTAACCATTCATTGATATGTTGCACAAGGCGGAGATGAGATTACAATGTCGCTGGAGTGTCGCTTGTTCGGCGAGCAAACTCCATCACGCACTTCATACTCCTAGCAGCGTGAAAATAGAATAAAATCCGTGTACCGTGTACACTAATGGCTCCGCACTTCACACAATGCACACACTGCTTCCCCTAGGATGCTGTTTCGATTCCGAAGGATACCACCACGAAGCATAGAAACCTTACTCGCTTTAAGAGGCAAGCGCACAAGCACACCTGCGGATGGCGATGTAACAAAAGCTGAAAAACATTGACCACCTGCGGTAAAAACAAGTCGTGATCCAAGCTCGACCGTGAAGGGACATTCAGCTCCCGTCCACGGACACGTGCCCGAACAATGCAAACGATAGGGTTTGTCTGTGAGTGTTTTTTTTCCTTTCTCTTCTAGGAAGGACATCGAGGTAAAAATATGGAAGGTCCTTTTGCAGAAAGGACGAATGCACGAGCGTCGAAGGCAAGCGAATCCATCGCATAGGTGGAAAAGTTTCTAGCGTATAAGCGACTAGCGTACCATAAAGCCCCATTATTTCTTTTGGCCACAATGGAAACCATGGTTGTGGGTAATGTGATGGTAACCATTCATCGCGTTTGCTGATAAAAATACGCCTTCAGATCAATTTTCCCATGCTCAGTATTGATTTGTGTTGGTTGATATTCCTTAGGTGTGTTAAGAAACTTTAGCCGCATTTTAGCATTTTATTAAAATAAAATATCTGTGTAATTAATTATTAATAAATGATAACAAATTTTGAATAAACATTGCAAAAACTCTAGAGAATGTTGGGTTCATTTCAGCTGGAGTGTGTGGTTTCTAATTTACATTTGAATATCCTCTGTAAATGGTGAAGGTCGTGTACCTGCTGTTAAGATTAAAAGTCAGGATTATAAATATGTATAATCCGTGGCACACATGATTTTAATAGTCAGTAAGGATAAGCATGGCCTGTACAATACACTGCGCACGCATAGAAATTATGTTGTCTCTGCTTTGCCTGATGCTTCTTACTTAAATTTACGCATAAATTGAACGTATGCAGAAAACATCACTTTTGTAGGTAAAATAATATGCAAATATTTTATATTGTTTGTCCCAAAAATTTACATATTAGATTTGAATTTCTGAGTGATACTATTTTGTTTAAATTTAATCCAGCCAACACAAATGTTTTCTTTTTCTATATAAATGGTTTATTGTCAACTCAAATTCCTAATTAATGTTTACCACCTATACAACGCTGCATAGCTTCGTTCAATTAAAGCTAGTAAATGTTTGCCCCTATAAAAATCTTTCGGAATACAAGTTCACGTCTTTCAGGTATTTTAAAAGTTTTATTAACCCTTCAACGTTGTTGGAGAGTACACCATTCAATTGCTCATTTATTTTGTGTTTTTATCTTTCACTAGAGGAGCCATGGCATTCCGTCAATAAGTGCTGTACTGTAACTCCAAGGACACAGTATTGACATATCAACGGTGATTGCGATATACAAAAATCCGAAATTTTGTTGAGTTATTGTGTAATCTTAGACTTTTCTTATGAGGTTATGTTTAGTATCAGGTCTTTGCCAATTAGCCACAAACTGAAAGCCTGAAAGCCAAAATGTGTTAGAGTTATGGAAAATTTTATTTCTTGTACGCACGCCACCCGGCAATGCTGAGGTGATCAATCAATATTTTGCATATGGTTACACTGACTCAATTTTAAAGATGGAAACTAAGTCATTTGATTCCCTTTTTATAAAATATTGCAATTCAGTTCGCATGTCAAAACAAGTTTACGTCACTCATTTATACACAAGCCAGTTAAAAATCATGTTTGCTCTATATATGTTATAAACAATTGCCTTCTGTTTTTAAAACAAAGCTAAGCAGTTTTGATGAAACAACAAAGAAACAATTCTTATCGTGCATGTTTGTTAATGAACATGCTCAACGGCAGATGGATTTCGAGGATGGATTGTTTATTTATCGGGATCGCACCAAAACGGCGTTCCTTCTCATCAACTACGGCATACTCATTGCGGATATCATTTGCCGGAGTTAATTAAGCAAACCTCAGCCGTAAATAAGATATGCCGCAAATTTTTCTACCCGTCCATGCCACCACAAGCCCAACCTAATGCTGCCTTGATGTTTATCTCATATTTCCTGTGTAAGCTAAAACCCCATCCAAAGGCCTTCCTTGTCGACGTCGTACTTTAAGATGGCGATGCACTGTAATGGCGCCCAACATGCACGTCCTCGACCGCACAGTTTTACATTTTTCGGCTCATTTAGTGTCCGATGCGCACCGAACGAAGGGTACACCCATACGCCGACACCCGGACATCGATGGTCGCACAGGCATTATTGCATGTCTGCTAGAATTGTGAATTACTAAAGCATAAACTCGCCCGTAAGCACCCATCAGGGTAACGCGTACACTCTGCACCCGCCCCAGAAGCACATAAAACATCCAAAGCAGTGCCTCGTTGGGTATCCCTGGCCGCTCGGAATGGGGTTTTTGTGTGATTAATGTTTGCACTTCTCGCATGCCACACGACACGGGAAAGTGCAATTTTTCAATGCAACATTGCTACTCTACCAACGTGGCACTGTGTGGTGTGCATGTGGAACAAAAAATCCATCCCCCCCACATATCCCCCTGTTCGCCGCTTACGTTTCTCTCATCCAGGGCCACTTGTCTCCAACGGTTGGATTACAATTTTCTCAGTCCACCTATCACACTGCTATATTCCCGCGCGCCAGGGTTAGATGATCCAATTGGGCGATAGACTGGAAGTGAAAAACAAAAAAGCAGGAACACACAACACAGAACACCATCCCCAACACTCGCGCCGGACAGATAATGAACCATTTCAACTCAATTTCCTCTAATGACCATGATTACGGTGCGGTGGCTTCGCATAAAATGCCATCATCGAGCAAATCTTGCAAAAACCTTTTGCTTGGTGCATTACATTGCGCAGCCAACAGCAAATATACAACAAAAAAAAAACGCAAATGCAAGCTGCAGAACCCGCTCGGCAAAGAATGCACGAATGTCTCCCGATACCAATTTCCCGCATCATTGTACCGATTTGGTGTGGGTCGTCCTAGCCTTTTGCTCATATTGCAGGGAAACACGACAAAACAGTGAAGCTTGTAGAAACATCATGTCCTTTGTCGAAAGCATTGTGCAACTCCCTTCCGTCTCATGTGCAAAGTACAATTTTTCGTTTTTACTTGGTTTGTCTTGCTGTATGTTATATGGCACACCAAAATCTCTGTTTCTAGCAACAATTTCTCAATTGCAGTAAAAAGAAGCATCTGTTCGTGTCCTCGCTTCCCGACCGGACGCATATTCATTCGTCCCTTTTTTTTCCTTGCTCTGTTGAAAATGAATTGGCCGGAAATATCCTGTCCGAACCTTTAATCATCTCGTCTATTTTCTACGATTATCAACAGCCACTGACGATCGGTCGGTCGGTTTGTTTGAGTAAGCAATTCAAAGGAATGGATTGTGTACGTACCGAACAACCGTCCAAATGCTTACAACCGACTGAACCGGGAGGATATGCGACCAGACACTTCACACCCATTGGGATTATCGCTCGTACGCTCCAAAGCTAAAAACGAAAGTGCAACAGAACTTTGGAAAACAGATTTTCACCCTAACCTCATCGCCCAACCTGAGGGCTAGGGAGATGCATTAGCTGCCCGTACCATTGTGACAAACAGGACAAACAAAAACAGCAACCACAACTGAAACGAAAATCTTACGATCATTATGCTTTGGGGGCAATAATGGCTGCTCCCAAAGGAGAAGAAATGTTTTAGACGCACAAGGGAAAGAAAAAGCGCAAACAAACAAACTATCGTTGTTCATTGCTCAGCATGAACATTTGGGTAATACCGTTGGGCAAGGCAGCGACAGACGATGGGGATGGGATGAAGGGTTTTTGGAAAAACTGTTTCTTCTGCTAATTTCGCATATTACTGTGATTTACAACTTCATCATCAACGCTGGTTGGCCTTAATTTACTTTTTTTCTTTTTTTTTTTGGTTTATGCACTTTGACCCTTGGATCCTTTGGCTACATCATTAACCTCGTCACAATTTGTTTGTACATGAAGGAATACGTTAGTAACAGCAAAGGTCAGCGGTTCTTAACAGTGATAAGGTTGCTGTAAGAATAATTTCAATATAAATGACAGAGGGGTTTCCAGTTTGTATACCTATTTTTTTATTGTTTAGAAACGATCTGGTCTCATTGGTGTAGTGTAATTTTTTTTTTTATTCTTCAAATCGTTGGATATATTTTCTGTTCAATATAAATCTTGTGATAGATAATTTGATATGAATGTGAATAATATGAATAAGTGAGAATGTGATCTGAATGTGTGGCTCTTACACTTGGAAGGATTTGACATACCATTACTGGCTTCCTTGACTTCATTATTCATTACATTCAGATAGTCTTGCGTACGGAGAGACGAGATTCGATCCTGCCAGTAAACGACTCGAATCACCACGACATCTGAAGACAACCACTAACAACTCCTAGGAAATATTTCTCTAAAAATGAAACTTTATCAGTCATGGACATTTACCTTGACATTCTATGCGGATTCCTGAACTCTTGCCGATTCCTTTTTGCGTTCAGTCTATCAAATAAACACCAAAAATTTACCAGACTTTAGAAATCTGGTATGAAAAAATCGTGAATTAATCACGAGCAATTCTAGAAAAGTCAGAAAATAGCACACTTAATATCATAAGAGAAAGCAATATTGCTATCAAATAGCTTAAGAAAGGTTTCCGTTTATAATATTAACTATCTATTTGCTTATGCGAAATTCTCACTTTTGAAAAATTATGAATGTCGTACTAGTTATTTGTAAAAAATGCTTCTTCTCAAGTCGAATAAATTATCTATTTAATGTGTTAAGCATGTGGGGCGGCCTGGTGGTAGATGCGACAGCGGCGCCGGTTTTCACAGGGTAGGACCGGGGCTCAAGTCTCATCTGGGCCGTTCCCCCATAGTGAGGACTGAGTGTCCAACTATGTGGTCACTAGTCTAGTAAGCCAGAAATTGCAGGCATGACCTAAGAGGTCGTTAGGCCAAGAAAGAAGAAGAAGAAAGTGTTAAGCATCAAAAGACATCAAGAGGTCGTTAGGCCAAGAAAGAAGAAGAAGACAATGTTAAGCATTAAAAGACATCTACTTCATAACACTTTGTGAAGTTTTTTTTTCATTATGTGAAGAAAGATCTATCCACATAGATCTGCCAAATAGATCCAAACGTCGAAAACTGAAGCAAAGATACGTTAAATTATGAAAAAAAACTACTGAGAATCAATCGTAATTACACAAATAAGATAAAAATTTCTGCAAACTTTCCACAACTTCATGCACAGTTCAGAAACACTGATCCGCAATCGGATCGTTCCGAAATACAACCGTATCCATCGTTTCACATCGATTTCCAAATCGTTGCACCTTCACCGTCTGTGTCGATAGTCGCCCAACTCAACCCTTCGGAAATGGTGCAAATTGGCGCCTCGGTTGCTTAATTTGCTGCAAACATGAAACATCAAAAAGTCGTCGCCGTAAAAGTCACGAATCCACCTCCACCCACCTGCCCCGGTTCGTTTGAACATCCTTTTTGGAACGGTTATCCTTTTTTTCCCAACCGAGCGCCATATTCCACGGCAGGACTCCTCCGTACAGCCCGGTCCCAAACGTTCAATACCACACGAACGGTGGTAATGTTGCACAGCAGCGGGTGATGTGATTCGATGTCATCTGTTGGAAGTTGTTTTGGGGGGGATTCGGTGTTCACTCATTTTCCCTACGTAATTTTTTTTTTGCTCTCACTCTCTCCTTCTTTCTCTTTTATCACCCTTAAACTTTTGTTGGTCTTTTCTGTTAACGCTGAGCAACATTTTCACCGTCCAGTGTAGTGGGTTTTTCTGTGTTTGCTTGTTCGGTTTTGTTTTTGTGCACTGGTCATTTCACTCTGCTCATTTCCATTGACCGGAGGTTTCCATGCTGTGTGGTTTCATTTTCACTCGCCCGTAACGGTCGTCCTTCGTGGAAAGTCCCCGAAGGAAAGGCTTTGCTGCTTACGTTTCAATAAATGACCATATTTTTCTTCTCCTGCTGGTTGAAGGAGCATCACTACAAATTTGTCCTCATAGACATTAATGGTCAAGTGGTACCAATTCATTCCACTGAAAGGCTTTGATCGTTAGTGAGGATCACTCGTTCTCCCCACTGGCTCGTAAGCTTAAAGTACAATGGTCTTATCCCTTTTTCAAATTGCCAACAATTGCATTGCAAATCCAGCAATTATTGTGGTGTTGTTTGGTTGCTATACAGTTGGACAAAAACTAATATGAATCGATGTTTCGCATGTGGTCGAAAGCGGATCCAATACTCGTTTTAAAGACCATTTTTGTTATACTGAAGAATAGCTTTAACAGTAAAAGAATAAATTCAAATAAACATTTGGTTTGAACTTTGATCTCGCATACCAAACTTAATGTAAGTTGAAGTTTTATTTTTGCGCTTTAAAATGCTTTAAGTTTTTTAATGTACTCCAACTGGTCTTGATGTGCAATCAAACATAATTTGCCTGACATGTGTAATACTTCGTGCCTTTTAGAAACTTCAATGCTTCTGTTTCCGGTCAGCTTTCACCATTTTCATTTGGTGTGGATTATCATACATCAGATGCGACTACTTTTAAATCCATATCCTAATCTTTATATTAAACTCATAATGCGCTATAGAAAGTGTCAAACATTCTAGTTCGACTACGAACGACATCTAATAATTGAGGAGCCGTTATGAGTCTTCTGCCATCATAAATAAATCAACGCTCAGTTGAAGTCCGCAGGACAGGTAACAAAAATGAACTGATTATCCAGCTCCAGGAAAATCAAGTTAAGGATGCCCGAAATATCAGGCAAGACTTCTTGAGGTTGTTGCATCAATAAAAAAAAATTAAATGCTGCTGAAACTCCAACTAGCAAGGAAGTTTCATGTACAATACAGACTCATACCAAGCCAGACAGTTTCTCAAAGTATCAGTTCATATAATGATCATTTTTAATACTAAAACAGTCTCTTAGAACAGTGTACTTCAAAATAGCCCTCTTTGCATATAATGCATATACATTAATAGTTAAGCATCGTTAAAAGAATTGTTTTTTTAACAATAGTGCTCACCATTCATTTTTATTTCTTTTATGGATAATTTCTACACCGATCATACAGTAGCAACTTTCAGCAAACTTTGCACCATGTCCTTCTTCGTTCTAATTTCTAGACGAGACCGTGGGTTTATAGAACCAAACCAGTCTATTCCTCGCTCGACCACACCATCCGGACTGTCGACCACCACAGCAACGATCCCAGACACGGTGAAGCTATATCCCAACTGGACAATTCGGGATCAGACGTTAGTCGATTATGAAGGCAGCAACAGCACAACACTCAACACGGAACCAGGACATCTCGGTTTGCTAGCTTCGGGTGAGGCCATCTTCACCTATCTCGTGCCCGCTTTGCTACATCTGAACGGATACCTACTGGCAGTATTTATTTATCGCTTCGCCGATAACGAACAGTTGCAAAGTCTCGTCGAAAGGGTACGTATGTGAAAACCCCATTTGTTACAACATTTGCCGCAATCGAACAATCGTTGTGCTTTAGAACAAAGATTCGTTATCGCACATGGGCACTTTCACTGTCATATGTTTGCATATAGGATCGCTTAAACAGTAATAGGTTAGATGAGGATTCGAATTTTGAATTTAAAGAACACAATAGCAAAAATATATCCATTCATCTCTAGTAAAAGCATTCCAGCAATTATTACCTTCTAAGTTTTGGCTACTTGATTTTGTCATGTGTCTCTAATGAGTGTTTTGCAGCTTTTTATAATACTTGTCTCATTACAAAAAATATCCATTACAATACAATCTAAGATTTTTTCTTTCGTCTTCTTTCTTGGCCTAACGACCTCTTAGGTCAATTCTGGCATTTCTGGCTTACTAGACTTATTGTTACCACATAGTTGGATAGTCAGTCCTCACTATGGGGGGACGGGCCAGATGAGACTTGAACCTCGGTCCTGCCGCAACTACCACCGGGCCGACGCATTTTTACTTTAGGAAAATTAATTCAATTTTTATTTTACCCTTTGCTAGTTCTTCTCGATTTTCTAACTGACACTTTTATTATGGCGCCTATCACTAACTTCTCAATCGTAGTGGTACTCTTTAGACATGGTTTGTCTTTTTATGTAACTTTGTAAATGATTTTTATCCATTTCGTGACATACCATTCCTTTCTTTCTGTTTAACTTTGCCCCATTCACCTTCACATATATTCATTTAAAATTAATCAACGAAAGCTGATGAAATTCTGCCCCATTATCGATGGAGGAACAAAAAAAAGCATTAAAATCCCCCGTCACATTATAGTTTTGGCATTTTCGGGATTTTATCACGAAAACCAACCGAAAAAAAAACTCAAAACAAGTTTGTGGACCACTTTACATCCTGCATGATTTAACCGATTTTCAATCCCGTTCTGCTCCCGCAAGGAAACAATGTGCAAACGCTGGAACATCACATCGCAATGTTCAACAATTCCCCACAAACCCATTACCTGCATCCTGGCAACATACACACCTCGGCATACACATTTCCTTCCGGAATTTCTTTCCTCTACCTCCATCGACCCGTACAAGGCGGCCACCGTGTATCGAAATAAATGAAAAACATAAATTCCATTAACGATGACAGCGGATGTACTGCATCCATTCTCGCGTATAACGGGACGGGAAATTAGCGTTCGACAGCCGAAATTGATTGAGTTGGGCTCCCAGATTTCGAACTTACATTATAAATTCATCGTCTCTGATCAATTGCCGGTGCGCGTGTGTGTGTGTGTCGGTATGCGTGCTTTGTTTTCCCGCAGGTCTTTATCCTCAGTAGCAATCCGCGTCGGTTGGTGTTGACACTTTGGCTCTACTTTGGACTGGGGCTGGTTTGGCTGGGCGTCTCCATCGCCTACGTAACGCTGCTGGGAGTTGATGGGATCACCGTTTTCGAGCGATTTTTATCCTTCGGATGGACGGGCGCGTTGGCTGGGTGGACACACACGGCCGAGGCGTTGAGAGCGCTGCTGACGGTGTCGTTGGTTTTCCACGACCTCGTGCAGATGGTAGTGATTGTGAGTTATGGTTTAATGTGTTACATGTTGCGATGTTATCTGAAGGCGCTAAAGGAAAAGCTGCTGCTGCACACGATCGAACCACTGAATTGGATGCGGGTGAGTTGAGCTTTTTTTTACTATTTCTTTTGTACTATAAACAACAACACTGTTACATAATTTTTCTTTTAACATACATTTACTTATTTACATCCCCTGTTTGTTTTTATATATTTAAATTGATGTTTTGTATGTTTCTGACAATATTTTAAACAATTCTAATGCTATTTATCTTCGTGCCATAAGATACCTAAATCTCACAAATCTCTTTTTCCCTATTTCTTCAGAGAAATTATTTCCAACCGTAGAACAATGGGCGCAAAGTCCTTGTTTTTTTTTTCAACAAAGAAAGTATAAACTTTGGCTTTACTTTGCTTTCTTTACTAGCAGTTTTATGGCAAAGATTTATCGCCACATGTTTTACATCATTTTGCTCCGAGTTCCGAACGATTCTGTACGAGTTTGTGAGTTTCCCGAAAAGTCATTCCAAGCAAACCCTTTTGTAACGAGTATCGATGTATTCCAATTACTGCACGACAACTCGAAACAGAATGAATGTGCTCAACCGTTGCGCGGTACAGCTTCAATTTCTGCCAAACCAAACTCCCCTGGAGCTAATAAACATTCCAAAAAAAGTGAATGTGTTTCTTTGTATTTTTAAGTACAGTAAAACAGTTTTCGTTTAGTTGCATAAAGAGCTCAAAGAAGTAACTTTCTTTGATATTCTGCCAATAACCCTATATATCCTTATCGAATAATAGCTCAGTAATGAAAATGAGTTCAAGGTTCTTCGGTGCTAATTTCCTCAAGCCAGCAACGCTTTACAATTTGTCAACCTAATCAAGAGTAACAAATTGATTAACAATATTCAGAATCCATACAGGCACAAATGGACAACCAGCTGGCATTGGCTTGCTGAGCCGAGATTGACCCACGGATGCTCTCATAACAGATGAATAATTTATTAGTCGCTACTCAATATTCTCACTCGTTGGGTCAATACTCGGCTTTAGCTTAGAGAGAACCCACTCTGCGTGCTCACATATCTGGGTCAGTAGCCACAAACGAACGGTGCAAGATTTTATACTTCCACGAAAATACCTTCTCTTCAAACATTTTCCCACCAAGTGTTCAATATTCTTCGGCCCAACTTTCTACCGCCATGGATGGATACGGCCATAGAATAATGGCCATGACCGTTTCTCGGCAAGCGATCGAAATGCTAATGGAGCTAAAGTAAAGCCACCGCCATACATAAATTACGGGTCAATGGGTTTGCATTCCTCTCGTTTGTCATTTCACGGTTCTTATTTGAAGGGAAATATTCTTCGGAATGACAACGTTCGCCGAAGAAGCTACTGCCACGTGCGCCAACCATGCGGACGCAAACTTTTCGATGGAACGTTTAGAGTACGGCAAACAAATTAAAATCGTTCCGTGGTTTTTAAGTGATGGTTTAAGTGTGAAAGATAGCGCGATAGATTTCTGAAACAGCCTTCTTCAAAATGTGACCCTTCTTAAAAAGAAAACATCATTGTCGTTTTTATTTTTGTTTCCTCGCCGTCAATGAGGCAAGTTGTTCAACTATCATTTCATAAATTTGTGTTGCCAACAGGGAAATCACACATTCCATCAATCCTCCTTGTAGTGAAAACACGAGAAAATGAAACGGCCCTTACGCACGCATGATTTGTGTAATTGTAGCCGGAAACAATCAGCACCCGAACTAAGCGATGCGTTCCCGATAATCGGCATAAATATTCTCGTCGGTCGCATAGGAATCCAATTAAATGGCTACGTTGCGAAAAGTATGCCTCCCGCCAGCAACCGCAGCTGCATTGCCCGAATCGTCCGGATGATCGTCACACCTCGCAGTGGACAAATTTGTCCATCGGGGAAATTTATCGAAATTTCCTCCTATACATTTTCTCATTACACCGAGATTCACTGGCTAGCCGATCCGGTGGCCACGGAACGCTTGTAATTAACGTGAGAATTTCCTTCCCTCGACGATGCATCTCCCGCCGGTGCTGAGTGTTGCCGGAAAACGGGAAGTAATTTCATTTTAGTCCTGAGAAGCGTACAAGCGCGTTCTGGTTCTGGTGAGGTTAGAGCGTCGGAAAGAATAGCATACCAACGATGGGCGAAAACGAAAGCGATACTGTCGAGTTTCGGTCCTGGAAAGTCGAACGATAGACCCATGGTACCGGCCGCTAATTCGACCATTCAATTATAGATATTTTCCGCATAATCACTATCATAATCTATCGAATAAATAAATCAACAGATCCAGGCCGTGGTATGCGTTCGGGCCGGTAGGCGATGGAAGTTTTCGCGCTGGACGTGAGTATCCTGGTCTGCGGTTTGCTGCGTCATGAAGCGTTAGAAAATTCTTACACTCAGCTGGTTCCAATACATTCAGCCCGAAAGCTCCAGCCCAGTTTAGCTTTGGTGAATGCAAAATTAAACAAATGTTTGGCGTTGAAAGCTAGCCCTGGGAAAGCGGGCGCCCAGTGATTTTGAGTATAAATTCCCGAGCAAAAATTACAATCGAAGGGAATACTCGTCATAAACACTGCACTAATCGGTGTAACAATCATAAATTGGAGTAGAAAAAGTAATGCACTTGATAAAATTACACGACCGGAATAAACCTTTTTAATACTTTGTTTCTAAATATTATAGAAATTTCGATGCTTTGACATAACTTTGTAACTGAACGGTTCCGTACGTAGGTTGTTGATACTATAAGCCATTTTCCATGAACGATTTCAATAAAAACAACTCTACACATAACTGTATGACAATGCCGATGAATAATATTACAAAAACACAATTTTGCAGAGTAATCAAGACAGTTCTCAGAATCGTTGTGGCTTGTTAAATTTTAGCGAAGATACACAAAATTTTGTTCTATCGATTGCAACACAGCGAAAAACGTATTTTATGGTCTCACTACTAACCACAACAGAGCTTTGAGGAAGGCGGAATTATCTTTATTTTAATCTGATGATACATTAAAATCAAGGGTAAAACACTGCGAGTAAATGGGGACATCGACGTGCATTCTGAAAAGACCGCCGATTGGAACTTGTTCTCTGCATTTAAGATCACCGCTGCAACTTGCATGTAGTTAGATCCACTCATATCATCGGGTGGTTTTAGGAACTAGCAGGAAAATCATACAGTTACGTTACACGAACCAGCATAGCAACAGCAACAGTAGGAAGTTCACTCTTCACACTTCCGCCCAAACGTGGGAACCCCAATCTTCAGAATACGAACTAGGGTTCACAACCACCACACTTCATCCGGGAGAACAGCGAGATCTTGCAGTAGGATGATTCGAAGTGTCACAACGTGTTCAACCGGAATTGTCGTCGTAGCTCCACACATACATCGCGATCATGATACCTTTCACTCACACCGATAGCGTTCCCTCGTATTAGGCACTAGCTAGGGAAAAGCAAGATCAGTCTTTATCTAGAACTCAAATGTGGTACATGTATAAGTGAAAATAAAAAAATTTTTTTTATAAACTCTTGCATATCGCCCACATAACTATATGTAGCTGAAATCAGTCACATAAAATTATTAATTTAAGAAGCTTGATGCGGCTTCCCAGATTGATCGTACAGTGAAATTTTTCAAATGACATTCCCATCAAGTTTTCTATTTTTAGCGCGTGTCTCAAACTTGTGTTATAGTGTAACAAGGGACTTCTACATAAATATTACACAATTACACAACTTTTTTAACATACACGGCACACTAACGTTTGAATAATTAAAAATAATTCGCATTCTTTACATTCCTGGGCAGTCTGTTTGCCTGTTACTGTTGAGAACTTTTGAAAATCAATTTCAATGAGTTTCAAACGCTATAAGACAGTAATTTCGGTACTATGGGCTCAACTGCGCTGCATGTGCAGTACCTGCGAACGTCAGATCTCCGAACAAATAAATAAAATTGGTGGGAACGTTATGTTATATTCGAGACCATCAAACTAATTTTAGGAAATTTTATACTTTTTTGAAAACCTCATTATGTAGCCAGTTTTACGAATTCAGACATCACGGATTTCTGTGTATTTTAGGAACATTGTGAACGCGTGAATGCAGATATTGCTCCAAAAATTCCTGGAGTTCATTCCAATTGCAGACGTGCAATTAAGCAGACGTTTAACAGTTTTTTTTCCAAAAAAATACGTTGTTCAGTTGTTTTTTATGGCAAAATTTTATATCACCGTCAAGTGACCTTTGTGTGATTTCAGTTTTGGAGTTTTATTGTGTAAAAGGAGATGGAAATTCTGCTTTCTGAATGATTAGTCTTACATTCGACACAGCTTGTACATCTTCAAAGAAATTATAATCACGATCCCGAAAGGTCTGTGTTCTTGATCTTTGATAACGAATATAGAATTTGAAATAAAAATGAGACAGCAAATCGCAAAATAACAATATTAACGAAATGCTTCAATAATTTCTTCAATTAAAACCCAGAAAACTGTAACCATTTCAATAATTTAATGCGGTATTTTTTCACGAAATAGGTAATGATAATTATTATATCTCTTAGTTAAGCCATTTTCGGACTTACGCGGATAATGGATACCAGAGAAATCCGTGTATCTTGAGTTTCCACGTAATTTGAATACTGCTGGCATTTTGGAATTGATAGACCGAATTGTAATTAACAGCTTCCAATGAACATTAAAAAATAAAATATAATCGTCAATATGAAACAAAATCGATATTTTTCCACTTTACGTGTAATATTCACACTTATTTCAAACATCTCTGATCTGATCATCTGATTTTATCGGGGGTTTTAACTCAAGAGTTACATCCGCAAACTAAATTCTAATTACAATCAAAATTTAAAAATCCTTGTAATTTGAGTACCGCGAAAGTTGAAGCTCGGACTTGCGTTTGACACATTGTATTGATCATTGTGGAGTCTTTAATTCTCATTTATTATTTGTAGCATCGATAAAAATAAAACTTTTAGTTAAAATTATTCTTCTATCTCAACAGTGTCGGGCGATTTAAAAGAATTTTAGCTTATGAACATTCATGAGTATAATAAGCTATAGCAAATGTAAACAATTACAAACTTATTAAAAGATGCAGTACTAGAGTGAAGAAAAGGGGGTTCAAATCTGCGTTCATAACAAGCATAATTTTAGTTATGAATTAAATTACTCCTGTTTTTATAATTCTTTGATTTTTTTTCTATCTTTTAATTTTCATGGTTGAATTTCAACATTTGTGGCTACGCAATACACAAAAACTGCAGGAGATCTGCGAATTCCGGAAGCTGCTTCACTACCTGAACACGAAAATATCGCTTCCGGTCGCGAGTCTAACCGTGCTCAACCTGAGCTACACCGTCTCGAGCGTGGCGCATCTGTTCCACGATATGACGGCCTGTCCGATTAACATCTTCACCGCCAGCCTCGCCAACATTCTACTCTGGTTGGTCATCGCGCTGATGCCGTTCTTCCAGGTAAGCTTATACCGAGTGGTCGCGGCACCAACAAAAAATCCCCGTAAGCCGCCCTGTAATCCGGTTGGATCATCTAATCACAAGCGCACCGGTCGTTTGAACGCGTTGCAAAGGGCTTTTCGTGGGTAACGCGAGCACTGCGCGTTCCCTAACCGGGTTAGGTCGGTAATGAGGTTAACTTACCTCAAGGATTTACATTGAGCCTCGCTCCGCTGTCGAGCGCGGCACTGGCGTAACATCCCACAATTTCCGAGCGCGGCCGTTGCTGTAGTTCACGTGCAATTAGTATGTGGGGAGAGCCGCGCTGAAATTGGCCCGGTTCAATGAAAATCCTGTGGCTTGCCGGGCAAACGGGCTATATTGCACCATGTGTTTCTGGCGCTACCGGGACGGTCAGCACAATGCAGATTGATTACAGGAATTGGTGTTTGATGCACTGACCACGAGACCATTGTCGGGATGAAGTGTGTAAGTAGAAGCTCGTTAGTATCTACAATCCGGATGTTGCGTACGGCTGATTGGACGAGTATTTTGCATGCTCTATTGGTTTGTTTATGATTACGAGTTTGTCATGCAATCATCTGTAAGGTCACACGGCTTTTTAGTAGCAACGTGTCGGTAAAAATGTAGATCATCCACATTTTTCATCATTTTAAACAAGTCTGAAAAGCATTTGATGTGCAAAATTTACATACATTTCCGATTAAGCAAGATCGTCTACTCTCCAGATTAAATATCTATTTTAATTTTTAATAACGTTGGTACTTTTTTGAAAAATTAATTGCATTGCAGTGCTACGATAAAGCGTTAATCTGAATCCACATTTCCAACCAGCTAATCCCGATTGCGTTACCCAAATCCTTCCCACAATTTGCTTTTAATTATCATCCAAACCCTTCATATCATCTGTTCCACAAGGATTCTTTCTGTTTTTGCGTCACTCAAACGCAATGTATGTCTGTCTATACGTAAATTATCTATAATTGTGTGAATACACCCAACGGCGCGGTCACCCAAGGCTCGTCCACATTCAATTTGCGTTAGCCGAAAATCATTTTCCCTAATCCCGATTTCATTCAAACAGTCGTTCAAAGCAATTCGTGGTCAATGCCGGTACGGGGTCAATATTCAATGGTGTGTAGGTAGGTTTTCCCGTTTTTCCTCACCGCAGAATGTTAGTTCTCTTGTGCGAACAACGACGATGACGTAAAGCCGACAAAACTGCTGATCTGCTGGTCGAAAATGCAGGCGGAATTGAATTAGCATAACTTTGCATCGCTCACTCTCCTTGACGCTCTACGGCTTGGCTGCAGGCATCGGTGGTGGTACACTGCATAGAGCTTGTTTTTATCATTCCGGCGCGTTAGCTTCCTGTGTGAATTGAGTTTTACTGCACCCAGCACGAACGCCACTACCTGCAGTACTCTTGAATCAGCCACATTTAATAGGCAACACGCGCACATTATCAGCCCATAATAGCGTCCGGTCGAATGTGCAAAATGACCGATTCGTGGAGGATGTTGCGTACGTATTTGACATAAACGGGGATACCTAACAGGTACCATCGGCGGTATAGTTACCTGGAAGACGTCCCATAACCTATCCTATCATGAGGGTGCTGACTAATTAATAGCTAATTAAACGGAACCATTTTCCACCGGACTGTTAACCTACGCCAGGACCTCCGGGCTTTTATGACGGCACCGTTTCAGCACACTATACACACTGGCATTGCAGCATTGGCCACGGCACATAAAGAGGCACCGGGAACGGCAGCATTCGAAAGCGCCCGTGGTCAAACACACGCACACAAACACACACACACGGGCGAATCTCATTCTATTGTCAATTAAATATTGCGTGGGGCCCAGGCCATCTCAACAACGGGCCGATGTAGTTGAAAATTAATCAACCGGCGCTACACGTTTGCAACTATTTGGAACTGATCTTTGTTTTCGGTGCTGTTGACGCCCATGCACACGGATCATGGATACAACGATGTCGGCATTAGTGCCATGATGTTTGTGAACCGCGAATGAGTAATTCGACTAGCAATTAGTGGTAAGTTATTGAATTAAATGAAATAGGTGGACAAGGTACGTTTCAAGCATGCTACGCATTAAATCAGATAAATTTGATCTCGCACAGCAATTCTATCCGATGTAAATTCTATTACTGTCAAGTTTTACATGAGCAATGCAAATTAAATTGTATAATTTATCACTCTGGTAAAGAGCGTTTAAGAACATTAAATAAGAGATATTCTTACTATTCTTTTTGGGACTTGACGACCTGCTAGGTTATGCCTATCCAGTCTAGTCACTTACTAGACTTAATAGATAGTTGCAGAGTCAGTCCTCTCTACTGAGGAATGGACTGTAAGGGATTTGATATCCACTCATGTCGTGTAAAGACGCTATCGCCGGAAACCCCCTAAACATGACATTCATAAGTTGGTACCTAGATTCTCTGAAGCAGACACACATCGTCTTTTTAGAGATTATCAAATTATTGTTCCAAAATTCCTAGTAGTTACGCAAGTGCTGCTCGATGAAACGATGCCGCTGTTGGACGGTATAAGTTATGCAACATCTTAAGAATATCACGGGTTGTGTAAAAAAAAAACATACTTTAGGTAGGTCAGGGGATGTTAAAAATTGCATCAAGTTTCGTCTACATTGCGCTGTTGTATTAATTTAACGGAATTTTCTCATTTAAAGACAAAATTTTCGAGTAAATCCTCTAATATGCGAAGCTTCAGCTTCATTCCTCGAAGGTTTGCTTCTAGATAGGGAAGTGGTAACTTCTAATTCTGCGATGGTGTACAAAAAAAAACGCTTTAAGTTCATGTATCCGTTTGCGATTTTGTGTTAAATTTCAAGTCACCATGCATTCAGCATCAGGTTTCAAATTAATTTTTTTTAAATTAATTTTTAATGTCATTAAGATTCACCGAAAGTAAGTCTCACAATGCACAAGGAAACAATCACAATTCTTGATCACTCAATTTCATATTTCACCGATGCTATACCGTTTCAAACATGTACGCAGTACCTTTGAAATCAATAGTTTCTGTGCAATTGTTCACAAGTCGAACGTTCGTTCGTACCAATCACCGTATAAACATCGACTATTCCTAAGTGAATAACTTTTCGTCATAGTTTGTAGCACTAGCTTTTTGGTACCATTCCCCCATGCGATACACACGAGCCAGATGCGTCAATCGAATGCTGCTATATTCCATTCTTTTCTACCAAGAGTAACAGAATGTGTGCTGCTGCCACAGAGACATTGCTACCTCATCGATGCAAACATGTCCTAAAATCGCACAGTTATTGCATCGTTAGCGTTCCCAAAGATTGAACCAAAGCCTGGGGCGATAATCAATAATGGAGCAGTTTCCTCTCGTTTGTTCGCTTGAAACTACGGACATACCACAGAAATGAAATGTTTGTCTGTTTGTGGGATGAGTTCTTGCCGTTTAAAGCTGTTGTTGTTGTCGTTTAAAATGATAGCTTGTTTAGAGAACAGTTGTTGCTAAAATCCTTACTACGTTCGTTTACTGACATTTTGAGCCCGGTGAAGAATTTTAATTCTTCGGCTAACAAAACAGCTTCTAAAGCACCCGGTACCTGTCCATTTCAAAAATCGCTATCATTCCTGAGTAACGCCAGCGAATAAAAACCTCGGCAAAGGGACGAAAATTGGGTGTTCGTTGTGCGTAGCCATGGTGTCTCCTTGCGCACTGCGTCGTTCCCACACTCTCTCACACACACACACACACCGCTCGTTTTCCGTTCTCTTCGACAGGCCGCCAGCCTGACCGTCACCTGCCGTCAAACGCAATCCTGCGGCCATCTGATAAGCATTCGACCATTCGTTCACCGGAACACGTCGTCCGAAGATCTGAACACCGTGCTGCTGTACGCGTCCTCGCTAAAGATGTCAGCCAAATTGTTCCGGATGCCCGTCAGCGCCCACTATCTGTGCTTTCTCGTGCTCGTTTGCTTCATCGGTGTGCTGACATTCGGAATGTGCCTCAACATATCGCTCGGCCGGCTGTAAGGGAAGAAGGAGGACGAGGAGGAGAAGGAGACAATATTCCTCCTGCCACGTGATGGGTGGTGTGCCAAACGGCGTGACCGGAAATCTCGTTCGGGTGCGGTGGAATTTACCGGAAGGAAGTGGAACTTTCGTGGAATTGGATGAACTGACACGGACAGGCGAATCGTCGGTGTCGGCTGTTCGGCAGTAAGTGACGGACCGTTTCATACACGTGCAATTTTGGGCGAACGATCGTTTGCGTGAGTTAGTGGGAAACAGTTTAAAAAGAACCACGCATCGAATCGAACGGGAAGGATGGCTCCTTATTTATCGATCACGAACCGTAACGCACAGTTGGCACAGATTTTTGTATTTCCTTCCCGTAGACTGACTAACTGAGTGAGCCTGATTGGCTTTCGGTACCGGTAACTTTTTTGTCGAGCAAATGCTTCGATTGAAAGTGGCATATGTTTGATGTCAGATTGCTAGGCTAATATGAAAGTCCGCAATGTGAATTGAACACACTTTCGAGATCGTTTTAAATCACACAATTATTTATATTTGTTATGGGAAAACTATAGTACGTTCTTCTTTCTTCTCTCTTATTAATAAATTGCACGTGATTTAGTGCATATGTTTCATACTTCGTTATTGAACAATTCGATATTCAGCTTGGTTGAAATATTATGATAAAAGGAAATGCTATGTTTTCTATCTTGTTGTGTTAATTATAACTTATTAAGCTGTGAAGGGAATGCATGATTAGACAATAAAAGCTCGTCAAAACAGTAGCAAATGCAATTTAGTTGATTTTATTATGACAGTAATAAAATTAAAGTTTGACTATCTTGTTTCAAACACATAAAACTCATGCAAGCATTATTTTAGTTACTGGTACTTAATCACATTTTTTTATTGAACTTTTCATACTACATTTTGTTATGGTGTGAAAAATTCTTTACACTTTTTGCACAAACCAACTAAACCGATAAATACATAAAAGCGAACAGTAACTTTACTGACCGTTCTGTAATGTGAATTAGATTGCATTTATTTTTGCCACTCCAACTAGAACCAAAAAGCGTAAATGATTATTTTTTTTTTTTCATTTTGTTTTACCAAAAGTGAAAGCAATACGAGACTCCTTTTCCGGCAGGGGTTTTGGTTTTGTTTGATTTCTGCGCCGTTTCTCTTCTTTGAAGTTTATTTCGTACCTAACAATAAGATAACCGTAAGCGTGTTCGTTTCATTGTCTTCTGTACTGGGTGACAACATCGCACAATATCAAATTAGGGAAATGGATAGACTTTATGCTTTGCGTTGCAGCGACATCCCCCATCGGCGGATCCCCCTTTTCTGCGATTGGGAGTCGTGTTCATCCAATTGTTACCGACGATACTTTCAAGCGTAGCACAAAGGATGGTTTCTATCGTTTGACCCTGTGCGGCATCCCTTAATATCACATACTAACGTCGACGTCGAAACTGTTTGCCCGTACCGTCGTCCACCACACAAAGCCCGTAGAACGCGTTTAATTTATTCAACTACATTTCGCGCCATCCGTCGCACAAAACGTTTCGTTGTTGCATTTTGATACCTGTTCTCTGCTGAACTGTTCACACTCACAGACACACACACACACACACATACAGATACACAAGTACGCACAAATTGTTTGGTAATTCAGTTCGGCAATCCATGTTCAGCGTGTGCCTCCAACGTCCCGAACGGAAGTCGTTCGTCGTCCCGGAAGTGTGTCTATGAATCGAGCACCACCCAACGTTCGTTAATCTGCTCGATTTGCTTCGTCAGTATAGGATTACGGACACGTATTTTGACCTCGAGCTTGCCACCAACCGTACGCCTCCCGTCCATTAGCTGCAAGCAGGGAAAACGATGAGAATGCAGCTCGAAAATCGAATCCGGTTGGGAACGACGATGGGGCCACGCTAGCGGGCTAGTCTATCGCTACTCACCGGAAATGAATCGTGGATTTCGATCTGCGTCTCCAGCGGCTGCAACTTGACCGTCACCGTACCAATCAGCACGTCCGAGCGAAGGAAACCACTGAAACAGGAGAAAAGTCCAGTTGATGCACCGTGACAGCAGCAGCTAGTAGCGGCAGGGCGAATCACCGTCATTACAAGCAAAATGAGCACGTACACAGAATGCACACCGATATACATGCAAGATACGTGTGCCGTGACGCAAGAAGGACATACACAAAACCGTGTGCGTGTTTTATTTGTTTTTGTGTTTTTCGTCAAGCATTGTAGCACACCGAACAAAATGCCGTGCCGTAGCACAATGCGTACCGAGCGTACAATAAAATGAAAAGGGAAGAAAAAAGAGGCTATAAAATGAAAACCACTAGACAATGGCGCACTGCATGTTGCTAATGGAATATGCTACAAAGGGGACATGCAAAGTTCTACGGGTGTATTCAATGCGTGCTGGAAGCTGGATCGGGATTGGGTCGCCAATTATGTTTACAGTGTTGCACAACGACGATTTAACTTTCCAAAGTTATAAATACTACTGAAACGGGTGATTCGAACAGGACTTGCTAGCTTCTTAAGTCGTATTATTTTCACAATATGCCACATAATGGTACAAGGATAAAGCATCGTAAGCCGTCTACCGTAAGTATAGTACAAAAGAAAGTGTATCTTACCCCTTGGAGTAAACGTCACATTTCAGTGCATGCCGCTTAAAGACACGCTGACAGTTCCGCTGGCTCCGTTGAATTTCGAACGTTTGCTGGTAATTGTACTCCGGACTGTGAGTGTCTTTTACGAGGTTCGTCCTTCCTTTCAGTGGATCTTCCTATGAAACATTTTGAAAATCACATTAAATAGTGTGCACTCCTCACAAATCATTGACCTAAAACTGCTTGCCTACCTGGGGATAGGGAAACTCGAACTTTACGTAAGTGTCCACATCCTTCGGATTGGGAACATTGTAGTTGATTCCTCGCACCACACAAATTTCAATTTCGTTATCCGACAGATCGGTGTTGCATTTGACCACATTAAATTGCAGCTTTTCGTAGTGGAACTTGGGCAACGGTAAACCCTGCCGATGGCCCAACCGCACCAGATCGAGATCCTTCTGTACGTTGAGGGCGAGATTTTCGAATTTGTTCATTCCCGCAATGTCGCCCATCGCTCGATGATGGTCGCGTGTGTTCCGGCAGATAATGAGCTGCTTGGACAGTTGCTCCTCCAGCCGTATGCGCGTCTCACCATCAACGCCCTCGTCTGCTGCGGGTTGATCATTTTCTGCTCCCGTCTGATCACAGTCCTCCGAGTTAACGATGGTAAAGGAAGCCTCGAGCGCGTTCCGTTTCGAGGGAGCAATAGGCACCGTGGTTAGATCCACCCTACCTCCAGCACGCGCAATCTCTATCAGCTTTTCCAAACCCTTGAACACTCGCAAACATTCCTTCGCTTCTTCGAGATCGCCGGCCTTTTTCGCTTCGATTGCCGCTTGTTTGTATTCACGGTGACGTTCCAGCAAAAGGTTTAACTGTTTGTCGAACTGTGTGACCGGTTTCGGTGAACTCTTGCTTGTCCCTGGGACTGGCTCGGCGACCGGTACGAGCGGCGACGTAGCTTGAGGTTTCGGCGGTATGGAAGGTGCTGCAGGCTTTTTAACCACGGCCGGCGGTACCGCTGGCTTTGGTGGCCCATCGACTGGGATTGGTCCATAGCCGGGAGGTGTCGGTAACTCATCGATGGGAATCGGTTTCCCGGCCTTATGCATCTTTATTGCATCTTGGTACTGCTTCACAATTCGCCCAATGCGACGAGCTTTCGAGCTGTTGCCCTCGTCTTTGGCCGCCTGTTCGACAGATTTGTATTTATCCAATCGCTGTTCCAGTGCTTCCAGCACAGTGGAAGCTTCAATTAAATTTTCCTCTTCATCCTCTTCTTCTTCTGCGGGTTGCTCTGCAGACGTAACTGGTACTGATGGTGAAGGCACTTCCGCTTCTTTCTGTACCTTTTCCTCCTGTTTCGCTTTGCTCGCGGAAGGCACTGCTGGTTGGCTGGCTTGCGTGATGTTAATCTCGCTCGGTGGTGGTGGCATTCGACTAAGATCTACCTCCTCACCATTTTCCATGGCACGAATTACCACATCGAATTGTTTCAGAATCTTCACGTATGCCATCGCTTGTTCATTGTTTCCTGCTTTTTTTGCATTCAGTGCAGCCTGTTTGTAGAGCTGCTTTCGCTCATTGAGAAGAATGAGCTTTGGATTTTCATTTGCAGACGTATCTTGCAATATGGGTGCGGGTGTAGGTGATGGTTTTGCCGCACGTTTTGGCGGCACTGGTGGTGCCGATCGGGAAGGTCCTGGTTCGTCGGGGGAGAATGCAGTTGTTGCCGAGGGTGGCGGTGGCGCAGGTCGCACTGGCGCAGTACTAGGTTTGGATGCATCATCTGAAGAAGCCTTCGGCGGGGCTGCCAGTTTAACGCTCACTTCCGGGGGAATTTCGCTTTCATCGACTGGTTTGCCGGCTTCGGCCAATCGTAATTGATCTTTGAGCGTTTTAAGTCCTCGATTAAACCTTCTTGCCTTTCCGGAATCGCCCGCTTTCTTTGCACCCTCTTCGGCCTGCGTGTACATTACCACACGTGACTTAAGCAAAGAAACTAATTCTCCATTTGATGAACTTTTTCTCGAAGGAGCTGACGGTTTGAGTGTGGGTTCTGCTACATCCTCCTTTGACCCATCGTCTTCATCTGCAACAGCACCACCCGTAATTGCAGACAGTTCATCCAGTAAGTCTGAGTCATCATCATCACCATCGGACGCATCGTCGTCGCTACCGACGTCTCTTAAACTAGCCGCCACCATTGCATCTAACTCCTGTGGTGCCACAATCCCTTTCGGGTTGGCTTTTGGCTTTGCCTTTCGAACCCCAGCCAAACCGGCCGTAATTGCTGCCAGCTCAGCTTCCAGTGCATCGTCATCTGGATCACTCGCGTCGTCTGCTTCATCTCCGAGTCCTGGAATGTCGTTCGATAATCCGAATATTCCAAACTAGGCACGCAACCGCAAAAGCACAAAGAAACGTAGGAACGCATTAGGTGATGACTAATGCAGCATCTGTCGAAAAGGTTGTCTGCTCTTGTAAAAACTTACCTCCGCAGGATCTCGCTTTCGCTCACGCTTCGGTGGCGTTGGTTTGCTGAAACCAAACATTGTACTACACAATCACGAACAGTACATTAACCACATACACTAACTAACTGTACTTTAAATGGCTAAGAATGTGTTTTTCTACAGCATAGGAATTTGTGTGCCTCTATTTTCTGAGCTTATTATCGCAATCGAAATCGCGCATTTGTTTTGATTGCGAATGACAGATGCAAGCTAGTGACAGCCGTTAACAAAATGAACCGGTTATTCAAATATTTTATTATTAGTAAAGTGTAGTGATACCTCAAGAGAATACGAATTAAAGCAAACCAATCAAAACTCTCTAACGGAAAACCTTTCTTTTTCTTTTAATTGTCTACAATAGCAAATGTTTTACACATGTTTATAAATACACTTCTGAACCGGTTAACCGGTAGAAGATTGACACATCTTTTGTCATTGGTTTGGCACATGCTGTATTTGTTTACATGTAGTTCTTGGTGCCACAAATAAGCTCAAAAGATTAAAAATCAGCTCAAAAATGTCCACTAAAATGAATAAAGTACAGCTTTCGAAGGGTATTTTGCAGATGAAATTTATGTCTCGTACAAAAGAAAAACTGGTCAAAGAAGCAGACGATGAGCGAGGACGGTAAGGATGGTTGCTCGAAGGACAATCGCAATTGTTTGGTTACCGGAACTATTCTATTCTTCTCATTTTAGTGCTCTCTACGCTAGTGAAATCACGGACAAAATGTTATCTGAAACTATCAAATACGTTATAGAACCTAGTTACGTTCCATGCGAAGATCTGATCGAGGGACGAATCAGCTACGGTGGCATGAATCCGGAAATCGAGCGAATTATTGAAATCGAATCCGGCGTGGACGTCGCGAAACGTGAGCAAGTGGAAGCTGCCAAGCAGGCAAAAATGGAAACAGATGTTCCGGATGCGGAAATGGCCCGATTCTATTCTAGTGTAATGCAAACGATGAACAAGAAGTATGATAAAAACCAAAAGCGATTGCAACGTCCACTGCCGTTAAACATAAAACGTTCAACTTAAACGGTTAAATAAATTAATTCTTTTATTTTGATGTTCGAACAGTTTCTACAATAAGAAGGTGTATTAAATTTATCTTCGCCGTTTTACAACACTTACTCTTCTCTCATTTTAACTGCATGAAGTGCATAATTTATGTCGGTGTTCTTCGTCCAGCACCACTGATTGGACCAAAACTGATAAAACATTCCATGAACCAGAATAGTGTTGCAGTTGTAACTGGAGAGAATTCGTTGCACATCGATAGGTGAAATGAACTTATCCCAATCGTGTGTACCTTCAGGGACCAGTTTGAAAACCTGTTCTGCACCAACGATGGCACCCAGCCACGAAGGAGTGGTTTTGTTGATCGTGGTTATAAACATTGATCCTCCAGGCTTTAGCGCACCTAGACACTGTTCGATAAACGCAATTTTATCGTTCACATGTTCCAGTACCTCCGAGGCTACGACAGCATCATATCGTTCAGCATTTTTAGCTGCATGTTGCTCGATGGTTTCGACAAAATATTGGATTTGTTCCGGATCTAGTGATGCGTCGTCTTTGGCATGCTGCTTTGCTACGTTGATCAGCTTTTCGCTAGGATCGATACCGACTACCTTGGAGTGCAATTTGGCGAGTGCTTCGGTCAAGATTCCTCCACCACAACCCACTTCGAGAATGTTTAAATTGGCGAGAACGTTTGGTTTTTGGACAAGCGGTTTTTCCACGGCACCGGTCGTGATTAATCCATCACGAATCAACGGTACACGAAGGGCATTCATTGCGTGTAATCCACGGATCGGTCCATGAGGATCCCACCATTCGGTGGATTGTTTGGAAAGATTTTCCACCTCCCGCTGATCTACGTTGCTGTACTGCGTTCGAATGGTTTCTGAAGTCGAAGAAAAACAGCGGCACGTTCTAGAAGGAAAGTGAAACATTGCGTCACTTTATTCAATAGTTGAAAATTATCGAAACTTTACCTTTTTAGCAATACTGTGTGGCGTAAAAGTCGAAGATTATGCTGAGGTATCATGGTTAAGAGAATTATAGAGTATTTTCACTAATAAAACAAGACTGATCCTAATCGCCGGCGTTCGTTCGTTGTTTCCAAACAATAATGAATATTGGCTGCACAGTTGGCTCATGCAAACAACGATTTCGTCAACATTTATTTCCTTTCCTTTTATTCACAAATTTTCTGGTCTATCTGTTGCTGTGATTTTTTTTTAAATAACGATTAACACTGGTAATAATTTTAACATTGAGCAGCACCATAAATAAATATAAATCCCCGAAGTTATTTACAATAAAATTAAATATATTTTTTTTCACATCGTCTTCTTGGCAACACTTCTTTTGGCATTTCATCCCACTGTCAAATCATGCAAGCCAGGGCGAAACGTCAAAACCATAAACACGTGCGAGTTCCACCGGCCTGAGAAAACAATCCAAGAAAATTTAGATAATTTCTATTGTTAAAGTGTTTTCACGTTATTGTTTCATTGTAGTACTCATCCTTTACATCGCTGAAATGAAGATCAAGCAGTCAAAGAAAAAGGAAGACTTCCAGAACATGTCCCTGGACAACTTCTTGGACAACATGGATGCAGACGTGGGAGACGATGAGCCTGAAGCAAAACCAAAAAGTAAAATCAAGTCGAACGGTATTGAAAAGGCCAAAACTAAACAGGACCTTAAGAGTGACAAAAAGAAGCCGAAAGCTGAAGCAAAAATGAAGAAACTGGCGAAGGTTACTGAAGAATCACAATCGGCAGAAAATGGCTTATCCGACGCAAAAAAGAAAAAGGGTGCCTCTGAGGAAGAGTTGCAAAATGCAATTGTAAACGGAAAAGCGCACGTTAAGAAAATGAAGGAGAAAAAAATGAAGCCAAACGCTCTAGAGTCACAAGTAAATGGTAAAGAGAAGCGAACGAAACGCAAACTGGCAGAACCGCAAGACTCTGAAGATGCTGGCGATTCGGATGATGATACAACAATGTTGAAGTCGGGCAGCGGCAAAGCTTTGAAAAAGAAAAAGAATGCCGCAAAAGAAGCAGCACCAGAGCCGAAAGGAAAAAAGAAAAAATCAGAATCGAAACCACCATCTGCTCAAAATGGAAAAGACGCGAAGAAAACGAAAGGCAAACCGGCAGCGCCAGAAGATGCCGATGGGGAAGATGGTAAAGATGCAGAAACGGGTATGAAGCAGGTGGAAAAGGAGCACCAGCAAGCGCTGGCCAGGCTAGAAACAACCGATCCCGAACTGTTCGCCTTTTTGAAAAAGAATGATGAGAAATTGTTGAAATTCGGACAAATGGAAGGAAGCGATTCGGAATTTGAAGACTCGTCGGATGAAGAGGCGGCTGACGATGAAGAGGGAAACGTACACAAGCTGCCGAAGAAGCTGGAAGTAGCCAGTGACGAGAGTGATTTCGATCCGAATGAAGACGACGAGGATGATGATGAGGACGGCGGTGAAGAAGACGACGGGAAAGGCGACGATAATGATAGCACACCGGGCAAGAAGGTAACGTTTAAAATGTTGAAGGCTTGGACGAATGATTTGATGACGTTGCCAGTAAAACATGTGAAAGGCATCAGGAACATCTGCAAAGCGTTTAATTCGGCAATCTTCACTGTTACGGGTGACAAAAGCGTTATCCCACCGTATCGCATCCAAGGGTCAGCCCTGTTCAACGGGATCGTACAAACGTGTGTCCTGTACCTGGGCCCGGCTGTCCGAAGCTACCTTTCATTGAACGAGAAGCGACAGTTCAAGGACTTGAAGAATGATAGACGGTTTAAGAAGATAAAGGGATGCCTGAAGACGTACTTGGTCGATCTTACTAATTTGCTCGAGAACGTGTCCTCGTCACACATCATGTCAGTGCTGCTAAAGCACCTGCATCAATTTTCATCGATTCTGGTATGCTTCCAGTCCAATTAAATATATTTTTTTCACATCGTCTTCTTGGCAACACTTCTTTTGGCATTTCATCCCACTGTCAAATCATGCAAGCCAGGGCGAAACGTCAAAACCATAAACACGTGCGAGTTCCACCGGCCTGAGAAAACAATCCAAGAAAATTTAGATAATTTCTATTGTTAAAGTGTTTTCACGTTATTGTTTCATTGTAGTACTCATCCTTTACATCGCTGAAATGAAGATCAAGCAGTCAAAGAAAAAGGAAGACTTCCAGAACATCCATGTTGTCCAAGAAGTTGTCCAGGGACATGTTCTGGAAGTCTTCCTTTTTCTTTGACTGCTTGATCTTCATTTCAGCGATGAAAAGGCCAAAACTAAACAGGACCTTAAGAGTGACAAAAAGAAGCCGAAAGCTGAAGCAAAAATGAAGAAACTGGCGAAGGTTACTGAAGAATCACAATCGGCAGAAAATGGCTTATCCGACGCAAAAAAGAAAAAGGGTGCCTCTGAGGAAGAGTTGCAAAATGCAATTGTAAACGGAAAAGCGCACGTTAAGAAAATGAAGGAGAAAAAAATGAAGCCAAACGCTCTAGAGTCACAAGTAAATGGTAAAGAGAAGCGAACGAAACGCAAACTGGCAGAACCGCAAGACTCTGAAGATGCTGGCGATTCGGATGATGATACAACAATGTTGAAGTCGGGCAGCGGCAAAGCTTTGAAAAAGAAAAAGAATGCCGCAAAAGAAGCAGCACCAGAGCCGAAAGGAAAAAAGAAAAAATCAGAATCGAAACCACCATCTGCTCAAAATGGAAAAGACGCGAAGAAAACGAAAGGCAAACCGGCAGCGCCAGAAGATGCCGATGGGGAAGATGGTAAAGATGCAGAAACGGGTATGAAGCAGGTGGAAAAGGAGCACCAGCAAGCGCTGGCCAGGCTAGAAACAACCGATCCCGAACTGTTCGCCTTTTTGAAAAAGAATGATGAGAAATTGTTGAAATTCGGACAAATGGAAGGAAGCGATTCGGAATTTGAAGACTCGTCGGATGAAGAGGCGGCTGACGATGAAGAGGGAAACGTACACAAGCTGCCGAAGAAGCTGGAAGTAGCCAGTGACGAGAGTGATTTCGATCCGAATGAAGACGACGAGGATGATGATGAGGACGGCGGTGAAGAAGACGGCGAGAAAGGCGACGATAATGATAGCACACCGGGCAAGAAGGTAACGTTTAAAATGTTGAAGGCTTGGACGAATGATTTGATGACGTTGCCAGTAAAACATGTGAAAGGCATCAGGAACATCTGCAAAGCGTTTAATTCGGCAATCTTCACTGTTACGGGTGACAAAAGCGTTATCCCACCGTATCGCATCCAAGGGTCAGCCCTGTTCAACGGGATCGTACAAACGTGTGTCCTGTACCTGGGCCCGGCTGTCCGAAGCTACCTTTCATTGAACGAGAAGCGACAGTTCAAGGACTTGAAGAATGATAGACGGTTTAAGAAGATAAAGGGATGCCTGAAGACGTACTTGGTCGATCTTACTAATTTGCTCGAGAACGTGTCCTCGTCACACATCATGTCAGTGCTGCTTTAAATATATTTTTTCACATCGTCTTCTTGGCAACACTTCTTTTGGCATTTCATCCCACTGTCAAATCATGCATGCCAGGGCAAAACGTCAAAACCATAAACACGTGCGAGTTCAACCGGCCTGAGAAAACAATCCAAGAAAATTTAGATTATTTCTATTGTTAAAGTGTTTTCACGTTATTGTTTCATTGTAGTACTCATCCTTTACATCGCTGAAATGAAGATCAAGCAGTCAAAGAAAAAGGAAGACTTCCAGAACATGTCCCTGGACAACTTCTTGGACAACATGGATGCAGACGTGGGAGACGATGAGCCTGAAGCAAAACCAAAAAGTAAAATCAAGTCGAACGGTATTGAAAAGGCCAAAACTAAACAGGACCTTAAGAGTGACAAAAAGAAGCCGAAAGCTGAAGCAAAAATGAAGAAACTGGCGAAGGTTACTGAAGAATCACAATCGGCAGAAAATGGCTTATCCGACGCAAAAAAGAAAAAGGGTGCCTCTGAGGAAGAGTTGCAAAATGCAATTGTAAACGGAAAAGCGCACGTTAAGAAAATGAAGGAGAAAAAAATGAAGCCAAACGCTCTAGAGTCACAAGTAAATGGTAAAGAGAAGCGAACGAAACGCAAACTGGCAGAACCGCAAGACTCTGAAGATGCTGGCGATTCGGATGATGTTACAACAATGTTGAAGTCGGGCAGCGGCAAAGCTTTGAAAAAGAAAAAGAATGCCGCAAAAGAAGCAGCACCAGAGCCGAAAGGAAAAAAGAAAAAATCAGAATCGAAACCACCATCTGCTCAAAATGGAAAAGACGCGAAGAAAACGAAAGGCAAACCGGCAGCGCCAGAAGATGCCGATGGGGAAGATGGTAAAGATGCAGAAACGGGTATGAAGCAGGTGGAAAAGGAGCACCAGCAAGCGCTGGCCAGGCTAGAAACAACCGATCCCGAACTGTTCGCCTTTTTGAAAAAGAATGATGAGAAATTGTTGAAATTCGGACAAATGGAAGGAAGCGATTCGGAATTTGAAGACTCGTCGGATGAAGAGGCGGCTGACGATGAAGAGGGAAACGTACACAAGCTGCCGAAGAAGCTGGAAGTAGCCAGTGACGAGAGTGATTTCGATCCGAATGAAGACGACGAGAAGGAGGATGATGATGAGGACGGCGGTGAAGAAGACGACGGGAAAGGCGACGATAATGATAGCACACCGGGCAAGAAGGTAACGTTTAAAATGTTGAAAGCATGGACGAATGATTTGATGACGTTGCCAGTAAAACATGTGAAAGGCATCAGGAACATCTGCAAAGCGTTTAATTCGGCAATCTTCACTGTTACGGGTGACAAAAGCGTTATCCCACCGTATCGCATCCAAGGGTCAGCCCTGTTCAACGGGATCGTACAAACGTGTGTCCTGTACCTGGGCCCGGCTGTCCGAAGCTACCTTTCATTGAACGAGAAGCGACAGTTCAAGGACTTGAAGAATGATAGACGGTTTAAGAAGATAAAGGGATGCCTGAAGACGTACTTGGTCGATCTTACTAATTTGCTCGAGAACGTGTCCTCGTCACACATCATGTCAGTGCTGCTAAAGCACCTGCATCAATTTTCATCGATTCTGGTATGCTTCCAGTCCATTACCAAACCGATTCTGAAGCGCCTTATCGGTATCTGGAGCACGGCCGAGGAGGAAACGATCCGTGTTTTGGCTTTCATGTGCATCCTGAAGATAACGCACGCTCAACAGTCCCATTTTCTCAGCAACGTTCTGAAAGTGATGTATCTGGCCTACGTGAAGAACAGCAAATTCGTCTCTCCGAACACGCTGCCCAACATTAACTTTATGCGTCGCTCGTTGGGGGAAATGTTTCTGCTGAATTTCAACGTGTCCTACCAGCACATGTTTTTGTACATCCGTCAGCTGGCCATCCATCTACGAAATGCAGTAATTCTGCAGAAGAAGGACAGTTTCCAGTACATCTACAACTGGCAGTACATCAACTCGCTGAAGCTTTGGGGTGATGTGCTCGGAGCGGCTCATGCACATGGGGAAGCGCTCGAACCACTGATCTACCCATTTGTGTCGATCACAATCGGTGTGATCAAGCTGATACCCTCTGCACAGTACTTCCCGCTGCGGTTCCACTGCTGTCGCATACTGTTACAGCTGAATGCAAAAACTAACATTTACATACCAGTGCTCCCGTTTCTGGTTGAGGTACTGAGATCGCACAGCTTCAACGAGCACCATAAAAAGCTGTCCATGCGCCCCGTCAACCTGACCTGTCTCTTACGATTTTCACCGGCAAACATTCAGGAGAACGCGTTCAAAGACGCTGTCATAGATCAAATTTACGAGCAGGTGCTGGAGTTTGCAGCAAACGAGTCAGCGTCGGTCGGTTTTCCGGAGATCATTCTACCGATCATATTGCAACTGCGCCAGTACACGAAATCGACGAAACAGTATAAGTACTCGCGCAAGATGAAGCAGTTGAGCGACAAGCTGATGGAAAACTATGAGTTTATGGAAAAGCTGCGCAGCAAGATGGACATACCGTTGACGGAAACGGAACGTATCCGTGCTTGGGAGGAAACGGTTCGCGCAGATGGTACACCGCTGATGAAGTTCTACGCTTCCTTTGCAAAGGAAACGGAATCGGTGAAACGTCGACATGCCACGAATTCGGAAAATATAAGCGATTACAAGCTGCCGACGTTGAAGAAACTGCCGAAGAAACCGCAGGTCAAAAAGGACGGTCCGGTGACCCTGTTCCCATCGGACGACGAGGACGAGGATGATGATAAGTTTGAATTCGAAGGCATGGAAGAAGAAAATGGTGATGAAGGCGATGATGAATCGATGTCCGACATGGAGGAAGATAGTGATGATGAGGAGGATATGGGTTTGGATGACGGTGAAGATGAAGAGGAAGAAGAAGACCTTGAAGACGAAAGCGAAGATGAAGATGAAGTAGAGGTACCCCAAAAGAAAAACACGAAGAAGAAATCTGCAAAGGAGAACAGCAAACCTCAAAAGAAAACCGTAGAAGCGTATCCGTTGGAAGATGGAAAGGATGCGGATCAGATCGATATCGTGAAAGATTTGAAGTTGGACGAATGGGATGATTAAAAAGTCGTTGATCGCAATCATGTGTACAATACGTTGATAGAAGGTATCAATAAATGGGTTTTAAGGGAAAATTTCCCTTACATGTACACTGTTGGCGTATACTTGAGTAGTTCCCAGAACCGTTGAGAAATAGTGTAAATCCAAATGAAATAAGCCGTCATGCTATCGTCCCAATGTTAAGGTTGTAAAGGCTACGTTAAACATGATATCTAGATTCATATCCATTTTTGTACTCCAATTCGTGCTGCTTTTGCGTGTAGTGTGAGTTACTAGTTTAAGCTAAAAAGGCGCCACTAAAACAGTGGGTGGGGTGTCGTTAGTGCGCGCTGCTAACCATTATCCAAAGAAACGATTTTTAAGTAACCCTTTAAAAGCTCTTGCAAACCCATGTTATAGTATCAGTCGTGTGATCGCCTCCGATCGTGTTAAAGTGTATCGAAAAAAGGGTTTCTGTTGGCAAGCCGGAAGATGGAGCGAACCGACTCAGTGATGGAATCGAGTGGTTTCGTTATTTTTAAGTTAGTGATGCAGTTCTTTCAATTTGTGCTTGCCAAATTTTTCGAGAAAGCATCGATCGCCTTCCTCAGCCTGATGGAGGGCCTGACGATGAAAAGTACGGCCGAGGATCAAATAGCGACGTTCGATCAACTCTCAACGCACTGGTGGGAACCGACCGGACCCATGATTCTGCTGCACAGGTTAAACAAATTGAGGTAAGCTCGCATGTTGCCGACTGCAAGGCACTTTAACTTCGTCACTAATTACTCCGTTTCAATTCGGTTTCATTTCAGAGTTCCTATGGTTGTGGAAGGTCTCATCAAGGTGGGCAAACTCGAACGAAAGCAACGGTACACTACCGACTCCTTGCAAGGTCTCACGATATTGGATGTCGGTTGCGGTGGGGGCATCTACACAGAAGCACTTGCAAAGCTGCACGCGACCGTAGTCGGCATCGATCCAGCACGACACCTTATCGAGGTGGCTAAAGCGCACGCAGAGAAGCAACCGGAAATTAAGGAACGCTGTCAGTACTACGAACAATCGCTCGATGAACATTGGCAAGGTGCGGTTGGCAAGTATGATGTGGTCGTACTTTCGGAAACGATCGAGCACGTGGTAGACCAGAGTACGCTGCTGAAGCAGGTCGCTGCTGTGCTGAAACCGGGTGGTTCGGTATTCATCAGCACGTGGAACAAAACCAACTGGTCGTGGCTTCTGGCGGTGGTGATGTTGGAGAATATCATGAAACGACTGCCGAAGGGTTCGCACGATTACGAAAAGTTTATTTCACCCGAGGAAACGGAAGCCATACTGGAGGCGTACGGATGTCACACGATCGAACAGAGACCGTTCTATCTAAAATTCTGGGAAAGTGAGTGGGTTTGGGTACCGTTCAATAAGCTTACGTATGCGTTACACGCGATTAAACAGTAGATTCTTTCTGAAGATCAACGACACACGAGATGAAAAATGGATCGATATCGATTAACGGCAATAGCTTATAACTGCTTGCAAAAATACAAAAACAAAACGAAGAACAATTAGATCGTTTATGCAAATACCCCTATACAGTTACCAACACTTTACGAAATGAAATCCCAAACTCGAAATGCTGAAAAAACGAGAATAAGTAAAACACGCTAAATGGTTTAATTTGATGGATAATTTATATTTTCATGTTATCGGTGTAATAGTTATGCAATTTTCATATTCAACGACAATATTCAAGTTATGGTTATCCCGTGCCCTAACTCGATATCCCTACAGAAACAATATAAGCTACATTAGTTACTATACAAGTTTGCTTACCAAAGCTATCATCACGCTTCATGTTACGTTTGATTTTGTCTAGAAAAGATATGATAGGTAGCAACGGACACAGAACTTTGCTCTGAACCTACGCGATCATGACTGGCACGGACCTTTTACTGTACTCGTCTAGACTTTCCGCCGTCACGCATTAACTAGAACACTATCTACATCTTCGGTATCAGGCAGAAACGTGTGCGGAAGGTCGTAGTAGCAACAAAACAAGGCTTTGGCTCGAACTTTGCGATCGACAACATTATCTCTGATGTCTCTGGCCGAGTATTTTTGCTCTCCTTAGCAAACACCAGAGACGAGCCACAGCACCGATGGTTTCTAATAAATAAATTAACCCTAATTGCACCCATCGGTGCTGCGAACTCGCCACGGGTGGTATGGAACTTAAGATCGATTCTAGCCACCATTCTATCGACATCTTTGATCGCCGTACTAGCGTTGATAGGTTGATGGAGCACAATTCACAACGATTGCCCTACGCCGTGCCCTGGATTGAATCCAATTTGCCAATTACGCTGCGACGGGAAGGGAACATGGGGACGCGTATCATTCGGTTGTTAAAAATTAATTTGTCATTCTACTTTATGGGGGGTGATGTTTTAAGATAACGGCTTTGCCTGTATAAATCTAACTTAATAGGCAAACAAAAACTAAAACCCATTGTACGTTAAAGTCTCGTTAGAGTTATAATTGCTACCTATGTATGCCGTGAAAATACGGAACGTGAGTGAATCGAATTAGAGCTATTACACTAAACTACATTACATTATCTGAATATTCTAGAATGGTGCATCAGCTGGGGGAAGCAGGTTTTTGAAGCCTTTTAGGATGCTACAGTAGAACGCTCCCGAGCGTTGATTATCGTAACCGTAATGAAGCGTCTGATCGAAACGTCCACCAGGAAGATGTCCAGCTGCTGATCGTGCTGATGATCGTGGGAACTAATAGTAGCACCGCACTGTGCAATTGACTCCAATGACTGCTCGATGACGATGTGTACATTGCTGGACATTTGTTTGATTTGTAGTAATCCTCACAGTACATCTGGAAGAAAGAATTGTTTTCTGTTAGTTGCATACAGCCGTGGTAGAACCTCCAAACATCCCTCCGAAACGCACCTTAATTAATGTCGAGGACATTTTGTCTAGGAATCCACGCGTGAATCGGGCAGTTTCGTGGCCGCACGTATTTTTAGCGGCCGCCTCCGAACAGTCAAGATACTCCATGAACGAACAGCACACCGTCCTCACGTCATCCTCATCGGTGCGACTCGCCGTCCGATGGTTGCGATGGCGCCGTTCGTGTTGATGTTCGCTTAACTCCACGTCCGACTGTTGCTGGCCATGATGTCCGTGTTGATGCTGGTGCTGGTGATCATCGGGCTGGGCCTGGGCCTGTTGTGATATTGCCATCACGGTGAGGTGATACCGCCGTCCGCACACTTCGTAGTCCGGTCGTACCAGCTGTAGGCAGGGTGCGTGTGAAAGGAATTCGCGTTGGTAGTCACCCTCGCGGCAGAGGTCTCGCACGAATTGGTGTGTGCCGTTGTACAGCTTGTTGAAGCGATTTCTCTGCTCCAGGGACATACAACGCCGCGTGTAACTGCGTATGCAGTGCAGTCCATTATTTAGGTCACTGAAATGATGCAGGAAACGTAAAAACAAACCATTATGAGATTAGAATTTGATAAAATACACTTCTAGCAAATCGTTTCAAAATTCAGAGCTGCGTCATTCGTCGTCAAGGGTACATCAAAATCAAACTTTCTATTCAGAGACCCTGATTTTGAAACATGTTCAAACTGCGTCGATTACTGCTACTTTTGAATGCGCGGAACATTAGACATTGTTTTATGGTACGAGTCTGCCAATACTGGCACGTGACCAGCGCCTAATTTTGACAACCTTCAACACTTCAACAAGCCTTGCATTTATTAAACTTTCATGAATGAAAAATCAAATAAATTTGTAATGTCCAGCACACCCTTAAGGCAAATAAAACCAAAACAAGAAAAACACATTCTAAAACCATCCTCCAACCTGCAACTAATCTCGTTCGGATTACCAAAAAAGGGCTTTACTGTGTATAACTTCCTCGTGCTTACACACCTTCCAACTGAAAGCATCTGAGCGCACTCTCAACAATCTGCAATGACACTTCGTGTTAATTGCTCCTCGTGTTACATCCACCGTAAAGCTTCTCGGCCCAGCTCTCCAAAGGGAATGATTTATGTGCGGAACAATGGGCAAGCTTTTGACCAACGGTATAAGTGTCGAGAACGAACGTACGAAAGAACATGGCCAAGTAACTACAATTTATTAGCGGAACGCAAACTTACGGGCATATTTTATCCAGATCCTCCTTTTTCGTCGCTATGGACAGATCCGTCGTCGATTGTATCACCTGGAACGGGCGGGCACATTTGGCCAGCTCCTCCTGGCCACAGTTATTTCGTGTTGATGTTCGCTTAACTCCACGTCCGACTGTTGCTGGCCATGATGTCCGTGTTGATGCTGGTGCTGGTGATCATCGGGCTGGGCCTGGGCCTGTTGTGATATTGCCATCACGGTGAGGTGATACCGCCGTCCGCACACTTCGTAGTCCGGTCGTACCAGCTGTAGGCAGGGTGCGTGTGAAAGGAATTCGCGTTGGTAGTCACCCTCGCGGCAGAGGTCTCGCACGAATTGGTGTGTGCCGTTGTACAGCTTGTTGAAGCGATTTCTCTGCTCCAGGGACATACAACGCCGCGTGTAACTGCGTATGCAGTGCAGTCCATTATTTAGGTCACTGAAATGATGCAGGAAACGTAAAAACAAACCATTATGAGATTAGAATTTGATAAAATACACTTCTAGCAAATCGTTTCAAAATTCAGAGCTGCGTCATTCGTCGTCAAGGGTACATCAAAATCAAACTTTCTATTCAGAGACCCTGATTTTGAAACATGTTCAAACTGCGTCGATTACTGCTACTTTTGAATGCGCGGAACATTAGACATTGTTTTATGGTACGAGTCTGCCAATACTGGCACGTGACCAGCGCCTAATTTTGACAACCTTCAACACTTCAACAAGCCTTGCATTTATTAAACTTTCATGAATGAAAAATCAAATAAATTTGTAATGTCCAGCACACCCTTAAGGCAAATAAAACCAAAACAAGAAAAACACATTCTAAAACCATCCTCCAACCTGCAACTAATCTCGTTCGGATTACCAAAAAAGGGCTTTACTGTGTATAACTTCCTCGTGCTTACACACCTTCCAACTGAAAGCATCTGAGCGCACTCTCAACAATCTGCAATGACACTTCGTGTTAATTGCTCCTCGTGTTACATCCACCGTAAAGCTTCTCGGCCCAGCTCTCCAAAGGGAATGATTTATGTGCGGAACAATGGGCAAGCTTTTGACCAACGGTATAAGTGTCGAGAACGAACGTACGAAAGAACATGGCCAAGTAACTACAATTTATTAGCGGAACGCAAACTTACGGGCATATTTTATCCAGATCCTCCTTTTTCGTCGCTATGGACAGATCCGTCGTCGATTGTATCACCTGGAACGGGCGGGCACATTTGGCCAGCTCCTCCTGGCCACAGTTATCGGCCCGTATTCGTCCAAGATTCACTGGCGGCGGAGAAAATCCCATCGTACAACAGTTGGCACGGTGTCGTGGTGCGGTCATTTCGCGTTGGAAGAACATGGGACACCATCAGCCCAGCGACAGTTCGGTGGAAAGTCCATGAAAAGATGTACGAGAGAAAAGAAAAATTAGAAATTGAAAGAAGTGGAACGAACCAATTAAAATGCACGTCAAAAAATAACGCTCGAAGTGTAAATTCATCGAAAGAATTTTTCCTACTCCACGCTCCACGTTATCCCGGACACTTCACTGTGTCCGTGTCGCGTTCGAATGCGGTCCAGAGACGGGAAGGGGGGGAAAGTTTTTCAAATTAAAAATTCATTTAGAAAAGGGGTGATTTTTTACAAACCCGCTCCCCAACTCCACCGAATAGTGTCGGATCGAAGTGGACGCGCTAGAAGAGTTTAGTTTGAATGTTCGGGCAAGCAAAACATCAGGCAACAAAACTATGCTTCTTCGCTACGCTTGACCACGGGTTTGATATGAAATTTCATCTTATTTTTCTGCCACCTTCCGGTTCTATCACATCTTGCCGTTCGCGGGAAGCCAACTTTGACTTCGATAATGTGAAGTTTTTAACCGAACGCATAATAATCGGGGATGGACGTTGGACGCAGAAATAAATGTTGGTCGCAAAGTTTTTGCTCCCGCTTTGGGCGTAAATTCTGGGCAACTTTCAGTCGCGTTTCTTGGATCGGCTACATTTTCTCTAACGCTCAGTAGCAACGGAGAGGGAAAAACTAAAATAAGTTCTTGCATATTATGGCAGCACGGGTTGTGTGTTAGGACATAGCAGCGATTTTTTTTTTTCTATCGGGTATTCAAAAGACACCCCCATCTGCAGCTATTGACGCCTGTGAGTTGTTGCAGTTCGGTGGTTACACACAAAGTTTTATCTGCTTTCGCTCAAAGACAGTGCAACAGAAGAAGCAAAGTCGAACAGGGTCGAACTCCATCATTAACGTTCATCTGATCGCATCCGGGGGCGAGATTTCCGATTGCACAAAGACGTCCAATTTTATGGATCGGAAAGCAAACTCATCATTTGCGGATGCACTACATGAAATGTAGCTGATGAAGGAGATATCAGAACCACAAAGGACAATAACAAGTTGTCGCTTGTATGTACGTGAAACTTTTAATTACTAGCAAAAGCTTTTAACAAATCATTAATTTGTATTGTGATGATTTACTTAAAGTCTAAAAAATACTTTTTGAAGACTATTAAGTTAATTTAAATTATTCGAAACGAACGCTTTTACCATTGAACTTATAGAAAGTTTCATAGGGAATTTTTAAACAAGAACTCATAATTTTTCTCTCAATCCTATTTTACCTTCGTTTTGTAACATTCCTACAATGGGAACCGTCCTCCCAGCTGTAACGATCATTATCATCTGTTTATCTCCAGTCCGCGCGTTAATTTAAAACCAGCCGCAATCATTGCTTTTCAATTAAATCTCCATTTTTCCACAAATTTCCTTTCCCCGGTCCACCGTTCCCAAAACCGTTTAAGTGCACGCGGTCAACCTCAACACCTCAAGAATCTCGTTCTAATGGTTTACGCTTATCCTTCGACCTCAGTTTCGCCACACCTTCACGCGCCATAGCAATGGCGCAACAAATGCAAATGCTTCACGGCCCGCCTCACTCGAAAAGACCGGCGGGAAGCGAACGAAATCCTAGGTGGATCGTTTGACAGATAATGTGTTGCATTATAATTTGTGTTGCGGCAAAGGTAAGGCAAGAAGACGCAAAATGGAACGCTTCGCTTCGTTTGCACGTGCAAAAAGATGCTATTCTTGGGATGGGGTTTTGCTCCCGTTTTTTTCGGTTACATTTTCTTCACTTTCCGTTCGTTTGCGTTCGTTTTCCCCCTGGAGGACCTGCTGTCGCTGCCTGCTGATGAACGGTGAAAACTGAGTTTCGGTTTTGTGGCTTGGTTAGGCAGATTGCACGTCGTTTGCTCGATTACTCGCGCTTTCTCTCCGTGCCTTCGAGTCCGGAGTAAATTATTTTTCTACCCTTGTTGAATCCCAAAATAAATAGAAGCAAAGTACAACAAAACAAAAAAACACGCTGCTTCCCTTTCCGCATCTTTGGACATGGTCCATTGCAGTTACTTTTGCACAGGATCAAGATCCCGACAGCTACAACCCCGAACGTCCGGCTTAAGCATGCTGCTATCATTTATTTAAATTTTCGCAACAATGCCCCGGCAACGTATGCAACCCGCTTGCCACCGGTGCTTCCCGATGCCGAACTCTGCCACTGATCCTAGGTGTAGCGCTTGTTTTACCCCCCTCCTTCAAAACCTCTGGCGCGTAGACCAAGGCCTCCGTTGGTGCCACTGCGTCGATCTTTCGGCTTTCCACTTGTGTGTGTGTGTGT
>KZ061745.1:306093-318981 GCA_002091835.1 Anopheles maculatus
AACAAAACCATGTGTAAAACTCCGGGAGCCACTTTGATGCGCACCAACCCAAGCCAAGTCGAACATTGCTTATCTACCTGAGATCTGTCCAAATTGGATGAGCGCTTCAAGCAAGAGAGGTAAAAAGCAACAATAAATGGCACTATGGGACAGCTCGAATAAAAAATCGGTCATAAAAAATCGTGATGATTTTTTTCTGACTTCATAACTGTCAGAAGTAGATCACAACAACGAATCAAATGGAATTCCAAAACATTGTGGAATATTTAATAACGTTTGATTGATTGATTATGATCGCTAATATTCATAACTTGTCTTCAACAGTATTTTTCATTTAACCAAATTTTGCCAATAATGCGCCTATAGTTTCTTTCCTGATGGTGGACTCTCACACTTGGTGTAGAATATTTACCAACACCTAGAACGTGGGAGCATTCAGGAGTAGTGGAGGGTGGTGGACTATGTGAGAGTGCGAGTGTGTGAGCCGAGCGCATGGTGAACACCTCAACGGATCGAGTGTTTAGGAATGAGGAGGGAGGGTGGTACCGTGGTGGAGTGTGAGTGTAGCTTATGGTCAGAGAGAAAATTTGGCAAACACTCTACTGGTGGGAGCGTTCAGGCATGGAGTGGGATGGTGGAGTGCGAGTGTGTCGCGCGATCGCTCGAAAGTGTGGGTCAGGGGTAGCGAGAGGCATCAAAATGAGTGATTCTCTGTCATGCGGGATTGTCTCACAGCGTAACGCCTCAACTCCCGGCGCGATCTGTTCATCACTGTGTAACGATGGAACTCACGGTACATTCATCTCGCGATACAAAAACTAAACCGGTCCGCCGATCGGATCAACCGCGTGGTGCAGCTGACAATTTCCAATGCGCGTCGGACCACAGCTCAGCACAAATTAGAGCGACGATGTCATCTAATTACAGCATTGCGCTCGACGCTTGCACAGTGTCGATCGTTCCCTTGCACATTGTTCCACTAGACTCACCGAACGTTTCGGTGTGTACGATGAGCGCGCGGCAATCTGCCAAACGATAAAAAGAAGTGTGGTAACGTAGCGAAGTTGGAGATAGCATGCGAGCGTGGTTCACGAGTATCGTACGATGTGTTTCCACCAATCAGCGCTGGGGGCTCGCCAACGCTTGCACAAACACATACACCGTGCACACTCCAATGAATTCCACGTGCAAGGTTAGGTGAATACACCTGACGCATCGATGATCACAAGTCTGTCTAAAGACGAACCGGATTAAACTGACTGCGGACGTGAAGCAAAAAAAAAAACAGGTAAGCAGAAATATCATTGACGTAACGTCTTCTTCGCTTGTCTGTCCACGTTCTGGTAGTGAGGCGAGAATGAGGTGGTACTCCACCGGTGCGTACTTACGTATTTTTTGATGAATTTTGTTTTGAGTACCTTCTTTCGCCGTCACTTCGATGATTGCCGTACTCAACAAGCCACGTTCATTGACGTAAATACCTTCGTACTTCTGGAGTGGTGGCAAAGCGAAAAGCCCAACAGAAAGGCGAACGGGACAGATATACCGTGCAGCTGTACTCGTCCGTCTGCCTTTAGGCCATCAGGCCGAGCCCTCCAAAAAGGGCCTGGAATGCGGTAACAACGCGATTGCAATTTTGACAGTCACAGCATTCTTTTCGGGTCAATGCCGAACCGTTGACCTGGTTCACGCATTCGTCCGACTGGTGACAGTTCTAGAAACCTTATGCGTGCTACGTAGTATCTTCGTAAAGTAGCGTACGGTAAGAGTGGTGAGAATATGGGCACAGTAAATTAATTCAATGAAAGTCAATTGGAATGATTGACGCCGTAGCATTGCTTGGCGAGCATCTGCTTCTTTTTGCGGTCAATGTTCGGCGATGAATCGGTGGGTGATCTTTTCCGGGTAGGTTCTCAAACATCTTAAACACTTATTTTATTAAGGCATAAGTGGCGAAGTAATTTGCTTAACGATCTTTTGATGCTAAAATACCTTCTGCAGTTACTGATCAAGCACAATTCAATGACGCAGTGAAATGTATTTATTCAACAACTCCAAAAAATCCTTTATATTACTCTGTTGACGTCATTCATCTGCAGTTTTTGCTATTGTAAGCAAAAAAATAGGTACTTTAGAAGGTTTTGTTTATTCCCACCGTATTGGCATCATTATAGCAATCAAGAAGTAATGATCAATTGAGAAATTCCCAAAAACAAAAACAAAAAACATCCCATCTATTAAGAACTCGACAGAAAAAAAATATGTGCACGATCAGCTCTCAATGAAAGCAAAAACTGCCTCAAGAGAGGTCATCCTTCATTCAGGTTGTGGCAGCTTTTGCGCAAATCACGCCACACTCGCATCACCCGGGATCGTCGCAAGTTCTATTTTGCAGTCGCAGCAAAATCGTCCGATCGCACAGTGTTTATGCACGAGCTGTTTGCGGTTAGAAGGTTATTTTCAGTCGCAATCACTTCCTAAAACAACCCCGGGGACGGGTGGCATATCGTGGTCTTTGGTGTGACTGACAAGGTCTAAACAAAAATCAACTACGAAACAACAAGTCGCAGCACGTGAAAAAAATTCATACCGAAGCAAATGTAGGAAGTAATTGCGGCACCGGCGGGAAGATGATGCGTAACAATGCGCAATGTTTACGGTCAAGATGTTTTGGGTAGGGTTATTTACTTGCCTTACCTATTGACGGTACGATAGAAAGAGGAAAGGATTATTTTACATAATTTTCGGAATAAATTTACATAGTTGGAGCAATTAAGATTTAGTAGCTCATTTACAGGTAGAACTAGAATCGGTTGTACTTTTTCAACATCTTTCAAGATATGGTGCAATCTCTTCAGACAATTCTGGACTTAAATGCTACAAACCTGTTGCCGAAGCTGGTAAACTTGCCTGTACATGTCAATCTTTCATAGAGCCCTTAATCGAATCCAGCAAAGACTCTTATATCCCGAACACCATGTATTGTCGAAAAAGACTTTCAATTCGCGATTCGATCGCTATGCAGGTTCATCATAACACTATCTACTCATGTCTCCTACCTTACATACTATCTAAATGCATTTTATCACGACAACAACGACTAAAGAATACGATACTATGCATGACAATTACCATACAAATGTGGGTTGAGCATCAACTTTAGGAATTGATTTTAATTGCAAACAAGCTATATAATTCCCTGCATCTGAATAGGGATGCTGTGTCCAATGCTAACACGTGATCAAAGCAAACAAGCCCTTGTACAACGTCAAGTCCACCTCGCACCGCAGTGAACGCACCTTTGCAACTAGTTTGATCGACATGGCTATACGATCATCGATCATAACAAACCAATCACGCTAACAAAAGCCACGTGTTGTAACAGGTAAAAAGATGTTTCACATGAGCTTAAATACGCATTATCTGTGCGATCGACAAGGTCTAGAAGGTCGTCGTCAACAGTTGGCAATGAAAACCAACGCGCTAGTTTTGCCACGTTCTTTAGGGATCTTGAGATATTCATTCGAAAATGTGTAAAGAAAAGGGTCTTGCTGTCTTGCCTATATATGCTCAGGTCGATGACTTTTTTGGAAGAAGAATAGCGTCCGTGGAACTTGTTTCTCGAGCTACCCTGACCATGAGAGTGGCCTTTTCACTCAAAACGGAATGCCATACGACATCAGTTATCTTATCTTCTGCACACAGATACAGTATACAATGGGCGGCGGTATTTGTGAGGTAAATTTCTCATCTTCTGCTTGCACATACTCTATGGAAATTAGCGAGAAACAGGAACTTGCGTTCGCTTAGGATGCTTAGGATGCTTCAGTTTCTCATACATCTAATAGCTTAAATCAACGAATGATCTGGATTCTGCTCATCATTGTAACCGACCTTGGCCTGTGTTGGCAACAAAACCGGCGTCTCGCTTGGGAGAGTATATAACGAACTCGATACACGCAACCCACTCGTAACGTGGTACGATCGTGGTAGCCGTGAAAGGAGAACGGACCAAAAAGCGGAACAAGCTTGCCTGCACAATGTGAGTGATCGTAAAGCCGCAAGCGCTCCACAAAGCTTTGACAGCGCTACGTAGTGTTTGTGCAAGCTGCTTGGCAAGTTTACCTTTTCGCACGGTGGGTAAGAGCATGGACACCATTTCAATTCTCACATTGCAAAATTTAGCAGGGTTTTGATACTAAATGTCCAGTATATGGTTTGTTAACTACTTTATAACAACTTCTTTAATAACTTCTGGTAATACTACCAGACTACAAGAAACTTTATGATGTTTTTCTCATAACATTTATTTTCAAACGGGCCTTTCCATCCATTGCAACACTGGTCCACTGTTTCCCGGTTCACAGGTAGCTGGGTCCCCTCCAAAGTAAACTCTACATTCGCAGAAACCTTGCCACGCTTCCTCTATTCATATCTCCGTAAGCCATAACGAATCGAACGGTACTGAAACCCGACAACCAAACGGCTGGGAATTACATTCACCGATATCCACACCGGTACGCAATGGGCTAGACGTGAAAACAATCTGATACCGCACCTAGCGAAAGTTGCGTGCTAGTGTCTGAGCCGTCTGTCTGCGCAAGGGCAGGCAGCATAACCTAAAAAGCATAAGCTGCATCGTTTAAAGGAATAAGGGTGGTGAAACCCCACACACCAGCGTACACGTTTGCCGACGCGCACATTTTCAACCCGCAGTTTGCCGCAAACGTCTTCCTTCTCAGTCGCAAGGGTGTTATGCCAAATTCCGACTCACGCCAACACGGTTGGAACCATTTTCTGTTGATTCAGGTGAGTTGCTACAGCGTGACGTCATTATATCGTACGATTCGTTGGGACGGTTGCGATTGGCTGTTCGGTATCATTCAACAGCATACAACATTCCTTTCCTTTACGCTATAACTCTTATTCTTCTTTCACTATAGGTTTTCCAAACCTTTATTGGTCACGAACTTGCATTCATTATCGAACGGTATCGGGACGAGTTTGATTATACAGCCCTGACAGTCAGCTTCGAATTATACAGGTATGATTGTCGCTAAAAATGTCTGTCGATGACTCGTAAGTCGGGTCGGCATGCCGAACGATGTGCAAAAGACTTAACCTTCCACTAGTACGACCGAAGTACCGAATTCGTTGGCGATTAGCCAGAAAACGAAATTAAAACTGTTCAGACTGGTGGCAGTTTGCTTCTTGGCACTATGGGTCGCTTTAGTGTGGAATGGTGAATATAGAAAAAACGATGATATCCACGGTAACCCTCAGTATCGGAACAGAATGGCTTGGAACGGCTGTAACAATTTGAAAAATGAATAAATTCGTCACGAACCATACCAGTGCATATGCATAGTTTTGAAGGCATGCAAAGGAAATATTGTTCATTCATAACCTTCACAGTGAATGAATCAACGTTTGGTAGTCGTTGACGCCACGATAAGACTTACTGTATGCACGCAACTATAAAACTGGTCACATCGTTAAACTCGTTAGCTAAGTTATGTGCACAGTTGGGCGTACGCTTACGGTGCGTGTCGTCAAATATTTGGTTTAAGTTCGTGAGATACGGGAACCAAAAACATTACGATAATACTCAAATAAAATATTTTAAAGATTAACATTATTCTTCATTAGTTTACAATAATTTTACGATTCTAAAATGAGCAAATTTGCTTATCTTGAATCCAAAGATTTTGAGTTAAATGTATAAATGTTCGAAAAAGAAATTAAAAACCTATCAACAGCTGACACACGTCTGATCATATGACTTTACAGATACAATCATGCTAAAAATATGTGTACAAGTGTGCTTATCTGTTCCCGATGGCCTTATTCCCAAGGGTTGGAGCCGTGGGATACCCCGACTAGTGAGCATATAGGGTGACGTTGAAGTATGATTGATGTAGGCTTTCCCTAACTCAATTCAATTCCATGGTGTGAGTAGACGATTGTTTGCGTATCGTGATTACACAATCGATCGTACGATCCTTCGGTTTTGCCGGAGGTGATTACAATGCAAAAAATATGCTGATTTCTATGAATGACTACATTGTTACTTGTTGTGGAACTTTATATTTTATTTCCAGCTAATGGCTTGGTTTCTGATAACAACAATTGTAGATTGTTGCTTTAAGACATAATAATAATGCCCGATTCTTTCCTGGCCTAACGACCTCTTAGGTCATGCCTGCCATTTCTGGCTTACTGGACTAATTGATACCGCATAGTTGGTTAGTCAATCCTCACTATGGGGGAACGGTCCAGATGAGACTTGAACCCCGGTCCTGCCGTGTGAAGACCGGCGCCGCTGTCGCATCACCACCGGGCCGCCCCCGATGCCCGATTGATGACTTCAAATAAATGTTTGGGTGATTATGATTACTTATCTCTGTAATCCTAATACGATCGTTGTGTAAAATAAAACACAATTTGAAAAAAAAAACTACTTGATTTCATTTACGCGTCGTTGGATTAGTCACTTCTGCGCACGAACAGATGATCCCGGATTTGATTCGATGTTAGCCCCTTCGTGTTATCAACTGGAACCTCTATCAATTTTAACACTGAATCACCCCAAACCCCCTGATTTTGAATTTTAAAATATGTAAAAAAAACCGTCTCAAAAAAAATTATAACTGTCCAAACAAGTTTCCTACAGAATCGAACAGCTACTTGACGTCTAATACAATTCCTCAAATTTTTGGCCCACTTTTGGCAGCCACCAAAAGCCTGTGACACGTTTAAACGGCAAAAGAGGCTTCGATGGGCGTAGATTCATACATCTTTGCAAATGTTTAGCATAATGGATCGGCTTGTAATAAAACGATGCAGGGTTGAGTGTATGCAAACATCAACACATGTAACAGTTTTTTTTTCTTCATTTGACACAATATACTGTCTGGTGTTTTGGACCGCCAATGGCTCGGCGGCCTTCGAACAGGTTTTAACCAGAATTGAGGTAGTGTGACATATTTATCACATCGTCTGATGAACTGGCCACAAGATGTTTACCAGCGGGAGATGATAATGTGTATTGCGTTGCAGATGACCGGAGACGATAAGATAAATTTTTCATATACACCATATAAGTTTTTCTTTTACAACATATTAATCTGTTTCAAAGTGATGAAACTGTGTGATGAATTGATATAAGTTATTTGTGACATCCCTGCAAGAAACATCCTCTCTACCACTGTACAAAAGAAAGGTTTATGATAGCTCGCATATAACATCTTGGATGTCACTTGGGAAAACATTTTTTAAAGAAATTTTTTAAAAGCCTTGAAATATTTCAACGGCTGAATTATGAAAAAATATTTAAATATTCTGAAGAAGGTTGAACAATTCAAAGTAGTCAAAATTAATCGAACATCCAAAACTGATACATCTATCCATATCCCGACTCTTGGCCCATTTAAACCAAGAGTGATCCTAATATGGTTCATTTTATTCCCAACCTGATTTTTTTTTACTAATCTAATAAACGTTGTAACGTAGTTTTGACACTTACCGGTAATAAATACAGTCACCACTAGACATAGTCTATTGTAAAACGTACTAAAATCTGTTAACACAGGAAGCATTCTGATGTTTGCTTTTACTATGTCTGCGATGGATTTTTTAAAAACTCAAATAACACTTTTCGTTACTTCAATCACGTTTTAGTATCACGAGAGCAGCTTTTATTTCCGCTATATTTTTATTTATTCTCTCACTTTCACACACAAATTCCGCTCACTCCGCAAAACGATCGTTACAAACTACTACTTCTTGCAGCGACAGAAAACCATAAACAATTCATGCGATTTTCTATCGATTCACGATAACCATTGGCCTTCGTTTGGTCACTAAACGGCCGAGATGTTACTTTTCACCGACAGCTTTTCAATTTTATGGCTTCTAATAGTTGTAGGTCTTCACTAATTCATCGGCACGTACGCGAAAATAATTGTCGGTCAGTAATGAAATTTTAATCCATCTGTTATCCCAGTACCGAACAATTCTTCAATTCGTCTAGTTTTGCAATCTCGCCCGAAATTTATTTTGCTCGTTTTTGAGGAGATTTTCAAACCGAATAACCGTTATGTTTTGAAATAGCTACGCTACAACGGCTAGATGTGTGTGCACGTGTCTTATTCGCAACTGGCGGTGAGTGTTAACTGAGGATTTAGCCACATCGACCGCTCGCCACGACACCAGTTTGGTTACTGAAGTATTATTTTGGTTTCGCACTGAATGCATGTTACAGACCGTTGTTTGCTTTTCTCACGAAATGAACACGATGCAGGATGACAGACATGACCGAGTTCATGCGACAAGTCAAAAGTATGAATGTACGAAAATGGAAACGATTCTTCATGGCGGAACGGTGTTGGAGTGTTAACAGCGCCCATCTTTTACATGGCAAAATTGAGTATCGAATCCCATCCGCAGCAAGAACTAACTGATTTGACTACCAGGCATCAATAGTTCTAGTTCTAGTTCTGAAAGTGAATAAACATGACGCAAATAGAGTGAACTGGTAGTGGGTTGGACACATCTGACTCATCGCACATCTGTCTGGATGAATCATCGTGTTATGTTGCACGATTGTAAAAGTGTAGCGTAGCATGATACAACATCGTGATTGAATTTTAAATCTTTTGGGAACACTTTCAGTATTTAATTTCATGCCGTTTTAGATGTGTTCGATTTTAAGTTACTCAGACTAGTCCAAATTTTAACTGAGGATTAACCGGTTTAGGAAATTTAGTAGGATTCTTTATTTTTCTTTTTATGTTATAAAGTAAATTGGTTTTAAAATTTTAAACTAAACTTTGATGGGCTCTTATATTGAAAAACAATCAACTAACAATTTAGTGATGTGGTAGTGCTAAAATTATAAGAGATAAATATATGCAAATATTTGTTGGTAATGCATTAACATTATCAATTCAAACCCACAAGTACAAAAGCTTGAAAGATTCTAAAGCTCCTTCGAGGCAAATCATCTGCTCTCAGTCAGACATACCAACTGTCAACAAGTCAGCATAATTTGATACACAATATTCAATACCTATTTTGTGTCATCGTTATCACAGTCAACGTGTAACGACGAAATCCATCCGAAATTTGCTGCATGAAGAGTTTCGGCACGTCTCCAGGAATAGCTGACAATTAAAACGTCACCGTAATCGTTTACTGTTGAAATTGTGCAGCATTTACCACTCTCAATACCGAAGCACCAAATGTAAAAGCTGCCACTTTTAAAGCCATTGTAGCCACATAGAAGATACACGGTACGGGTAAATTTCGCTAGTAGAAGACATCGTTCTGATTGGGGGACCTTGCAGTACTGTACAGAATGCACACAATGATACATGTTTAGATACACATTTCGAGCCTCGGTAATTTGGGTCCCCTGCACGAAAGGCACATCCTTAGTGAATTCACCGTATCTCTGAGCGTTTTCCCGAGTATACTGCTACAGTGTCATTCTTAAAAGCATAGGCCCTTCAGCTTGAGTATATAAATATGCAAGGATTATGCATCTGGATGACACTTTGACGTGGGCTGAAAACCAAACCAGACGAATATGCTGCGTGTTCTGGAGTGAGTCTCGAGATGCGAGCTATAAATCTACCAGCCTTACGGTATGTACGGTATGCATTGAATGACATAAATACACCACTTTAGCTGAAGGTGCCTCGATAGGCATCTCAATGTCAGCACAGCACCGCAGCAGTGACCATCGTTGCCTAAGCCGAAATCCAATGTTAGCCAATAAGTCAGCTGTTAGAAAATGGGTCCCTATTCTGTCGGGAAAATGGAACTCTTACCAGCGCTTCACTAAGCAGCAACGGAACTCCCACCATGACAGGAAAAATGGAAATACGGGATTAGAAATGTGGTAGAAAGTTGAAAAGTGTTTGAATGAGAAAAACATGTAAACTGATTCGAGTTGGGAGGCATAATCAGCAATCATTTATGAACTCTTACGACTTTCACTTATGTTTAAATAAATTCGAAAAAAATTAACTTGTGTTTCAATAAATTCTTTAAATAATAATAGCTGCATATATGTATTTATTTCTTTGCTTACTGAATTTTAAGTATTGGTCTATAAAGACTTCTAGAACTTCATAATAAGGTTACATGTTCACAGAATGTTCGTGTTCCTTACAAATTTTGACTCGCCGACAACAACAGAAGGCTATTGTGACTGTCTGATCTGTACATCGATCGAAGCATATTTTGCCCTTCAAAGATTTAACATAATATTATCTCGTTATCTTTAAGTCAAACAGCCAAAAATTAACAAATGTCCTGTTCCTGATTGCATTTGTTCCTCTCTTTCGCCTAACAAATCACTATGGTTCGTATCACAAGAAGGGAAAGAATTGTGCTTCATTATTTTGAATGATTTCCAGCATTAGAAGTGGAATGAGCAGAAACATTCCCCGAGGGAAAATACCGGAATCAATCATTAAAGTATGGATTTTGGAATAAAATGAGCGGTAAATGGTTTGATTTTTTTATGAGTTTTGTTTTACTTTTTTGTTGATTTATTTGTCTTTTACTGCTATCGGGTTTTGACTAAGCTGTATTTTTTCTCATGCAAAGTAAATAAGTGTTTTAAATGGTTAAGAAAACGTTAGCTTCGTGATTGAGATACTTTTTCCTTTACTTGAGTTGCGCCTAGACAGTATGCAATATGGTGTTATGCATTTACACAGCAGCGAACATTTTGTTCCAAGAGCATTTTTGATTTTCCAAGAGCAACGGTTGATTAAATTTATGTACATTATTAAATACTAAGGTAAATATGTACAGATTAATAAAAATATTACAAAGATATTAACAATAAAATTATAAAATTCAATAATAAGTTTCTGCACGTATATAAGTTTGAACGAGAGCTAGGCGGTAAATGTCTAATTAACATCGTATTTTTATCATATTTTCCTATTTATGAAAAAATAACATCACACGAAAAAGGTTACTATAATGCAATAAAAATAACAATTATAATTCATCCATTCTTTGTTTAATATTAAAAAGACGAGTTGATTTGAAACAGTTTACACTCTTTTTGTTCTACCGGCGAAATAAAATCAGAAATAAACTACAGTAAAAGGTATGAGCGATCAAACACAGAACAAATTTGAAGCCTTTAAACCACTCGAAGCTTTTCCGTACGACCTACTGCCGACGAAACACTAAGCGAAACAAAGTCCTTCGGGGCAGTAATTACTGCATGGAAAATTAAGCACCAAATCCATCGGTTTTACACCGGACCGTTGCTGCGTTCGGATTGAATTTCTGGATCGAAGATCATCCGTGAACTTTTTTGTTTTGTACCTATCGTTTCTGTTTCCTTCACTCCCTCTTTACCTCACTTTTGCGTCACAACGCTGCACTCTAATTTGCGATCGGCGCTCCTTCTGCTGCAGCGCCTTGCAGCTTACCGTTTGGTAGCGTAGTAAGGTGTAGAATCAAAGAAAGCTGAACTACCTCGAAGGAACATAAAATTTCTTTTAATTAAAAACTTTTCCATCCAGCTCGGGGAAAAGGGAATCGCTAAGCTGGGAGGAAATTTACGCGCAAAGTAAGAGAAGGGAAGGAGAGCAACGGTGCGATACAGCTGTCTCCGCGAATCGCATCGTAGAAGCGTCGGATTCCGGCTAGTGAGAAGATTTATAAACGCCATCTTTTTCCCGTTCGACCTTTTCGTCCCGTACTCGTTACAAAATATCCCTACAGCGGTGGGATGCATTTGAAGCATTTTTATAAGTTGCTACACCTTGTGTACAATTTTAGGGAGAAATGAACCAAGGGAAAAACCTCGTTCGCGTAGGGATGGAAGGTGAACGATGAATTCGCTTGAAACGCGCCTAACCGGGTGGGCAGTATAACGGACTAAGAAGTATTACCTTCGAAGGGGCGCAAAATTTTAGGGAGAAATGAACCAAGGGAAAAACCTCGTTCGCGTAGGGATGGAAGGTGAACGATGAATTCGCTTGAAACGCGCCTAACCGGGTGGGCAGTATAACGGACTAAGAAGTATTACCTTCGAAGGGGCGCAAAAGCATTGTAAGCTGGAAGAAATTACGCGTTGATTGGTAAGAAGAATACGTCCGTTGGTTATTATTTAGGCTACGTTCGATTTTTCGGAAACGATCTCAATATATCTGGCAAATGTTTGAGTGTTAATAATCCAGTGTTTTATAAATGTAAACTAAAGTAAATTTAGCGTTTGAGACGAATTCAGTCAAATATCTCATGCTTTTAAATCTCGCGACGTGCATTAAGAATAATTTTAAGATCTATATTTACTAAATGTCCTAACAAAACTAAGACTTAAATGATTCAGTCTACAGAACTTCGATACAGCTAAAGAGAGAAATCAACTCTACTCGATTCGATTCTTTCATGCAATTACTCTAAAACTTCACCATTGATCTTTGCCAAGTGTAGATCCGACTGATTTGATTGCGATCTGTGAACGATTAAAGTCCTTGCACATGAGCGGTTATTGTGATAACCGCTGTAGATATTGTAAAAAAATAATTCAGAATTTGTATGAATGTATCATACTTTTTAGTACCTCATTTTTTTCAAAATGTGTTATAGGTCATAGAAAATCATGAAACGTTTGATCAAAACATCAATCTGGTCAACAAATATTGAAAGGAGCGTTAATAATTACGACTATTAAGATAGCGGCGCCGGTCTTCACACGGCAGGACCGGGATTCGAATCGGACCGCCTTTCCGTACGCAGAACTGACTATTCAGCTACGGGTAAAACACAAATCCTAGAAAGCTAGAAATAGCAGGCTAGGACCGACAAAGGTTGTAGTGCCAGAGAAGAAGAAGAAGAAGAAGAAGAAGA
>KZ061745.1:319249-366660 GCA_002091835.1 Anopheles maculatus
AAAGAATTGTGCTTCATTATTTTGAATGATTTCCAGCATTAGAAGTGGAATGAGCAGAAACATTCCCCGAGGGAAAATACCGGAATCAATCATTAAAGTATGGATTTTGGAATGAAATGAGCGGTAAATGGTTTGGTTTTTATGAGTTTTGTTTTACTTTTTTGTTGATTTATTTGTCTTTTACTGCTATCGGGTTTTGACTAAGCTGTATTTTTTCTCATGCAAAGTAAATAAGTGTTTTAAATGGTTAAGAAAACGTTAGCTTCGTGATTGAGATACTTTTTCCTTTACTTGAGTTGCGCCTAGACAGTATGCAATATGGTGTTATGCATTTGCACAGCAGCGAACATTTTGTACCAAGAGCATTTTTGGAACGGTTGATTAAATTTACGTACATTATTAAATACTAAGTTAAATCTGTACAGATTAATAAAAATATTACAAAGATATTAACAATAAAATTACAAAATTCAATTATATATATTGATCGTATACGTATATAAGTTTGAACGAGGGCTAGGTGGTAAATTTCTAATTAACATCGTATTTTTATCATATTTTCCTATTTGTGAAAAAATTAAGGTATCAACATCACATAAAAAAGGTTACCATAATACAATAAAAATAACAATTATAATTCATACATTCTTTGTTTAATATTAAAAAGACGAGTTGATTTGAAACAGTTTACACTCTTTTTGTTCTACCGGCGAAATAAAATCAGAAATAAACTACAGTAAAAGGTATGAGCGATCAAACACAGAACAAATTTGAAGCCTTTAAACCACTCGAAGCTTTTCCGTACGACCTACTGCCGACGAAACACTAAGCGAAACAAAGTCCTTCGGGGCAGTAATTACTGCATGGAAAATTAAGCACCAAATCCATCGGTTTTACACCGGACCGTTGCTGCGTTCGGATTGAATTTCTGGATCGAAGATCATCCGTGAACTTTTTTGTTTTGTACCTATCGTTTCTGTTTCCTTCACTCCCTCTTTACCTCACTTTTGCGTCACAACGCTGCACTCTAATTTGCGATCGGCGCTCCTTCTGCTGCAGCGCCTTGCAGCTTACCGTTTGGTAGCGTAGTAAGGTGTAGAATCAAAGAAAGCTGAACTACCTCGAAGGAACATAAAATGTTTCCTTCACTCCCTCTTTACCTCACTTTTGCGTCACAACGCTGCACTCTAATTTGCGATCGGCGCTCCTTCTGCTGCAGCGCCTTGCAGCTTACCGTTTGGTAGCGTAGTAAGGTGTAGAATCAAAGAAAGCTGAACTACCTCGAAGGAACATAAAATTTCTTTTAATTAAAAACTTTTCCATCCAGCTCGGGGAAAAGGGAATCGCTAAGCTGGGAGGAAATTTACGCGCAAAGTAAGAGAAGGGAAGGAGAGCAACGGTGCGATACAGCTGTCTCCGCGAATCGCATCGTAGAAGCGTCGGATTCCGGCTAGTGAGAAGATTTATAAACGCCATCTTTTTCCCGTTCGACCTTTTCGTCCCGTACTCGTTACAAAATATCCCTACAGCGGTGGGATGCATTTGAAGCATTTTTATAAGTTGCTACACCTTGTGTACAATTTTAGGGAGAAATGAACCAAGGGAAAAACCTCGTTCGCGTAGGGATGGAAGGTGAACGATGAATTCGCTTGAAACGCGCCTAACCGGGTGGGCAGTATAACGGACTAAGAAGTATTACCTTCGAAGGGGCGCAAAAGCATTGTAAGCTGGAAGAAATTACGCGTTGATTGGTAAGAAGAATACGTCCGTTGGTTATTATTTAGGCTACGTTCGATTTTTCGGAAACGATCTCAATATATCTGGCAAATGTTTGAGTGTTAATAATCCAGTGTTTTATAAATGTAAACTAAAGTAAATTTAGCGTTTGAGACGAATTCAGTCAAATATCTCATACTTTTAATTCTCACGACATGCATTGTTGATTCGTATACACTATCAACAAAGGAATTTCTAAAACCGGATTTTTATAACAGCGTTTGATTCACAATTTTATTCTCGGGTATCGACGCAGTTTAAAAATAGTTCCGGTCTCTCAGCTGTTCGATTTTGTATTCCCTGTTTCTCTGACCTTAAGTGACCCTTGGTCCTCGGTCATAGCCTAATTCCGACAGACTATATTTTTTCTTTCGTTCTCTGTTTTCTTATCTCTCGCTGATATCTTCTGCTATCCTTCTCATCGTTCTCCTTAGCGCCACCTGGTGCTAGGTTTAAAAAGCTTGCCCGGACTATCGCGATCCTCAACTGACAAACAGAAAATAACCGCACGTTCATAAACAATGTTAACCGCATGGCAAACGTGTCAACATGCGTGCAGAATAATTTTAAGATCTATATTTATGAAATGTCCTAACAAAACTAAGACTTAAATGATTTAGTCTACAGAACTTCGATACAGCTTAAGAGAGAAATCAACTCTACTCTACTCGATTCTTTCATGCAATTACTCTAAAACTTCACCATTGATCTTTGCCAAGTGTAGATCCGACTGATTTGATTGCGATCTGTGAGCAATTGAAGTCCTTGCACATGAGCGGAAATAAATGCGAAGATAATTTTATTGCGATAATCGCTGTATATATTGTAAAAAAATAATTCAGAATTTGAATGAAAAATGTATCATACTTTTTGGTACCTTAATTTTTTTTTTTCAAAATGTGTTATATATCATAGAAAATTATGAATCGTTTGATCAAAACATCAATCTGGCCAACAAATATTGAAAGAAGCGTTAATAATTACGGCTATTAAGATGGCATTCAGCAGTTCATTGTTATAAGATAAGATCGTTTAAGTTTTAAAGAGTATGATTATCTTTCATTTAAGCAGCAAACACTTTGCAATCCAATGAAAATACTTCGTTAAATGCAAGTAATTTGAAACCGTTATCGCACTGATGTAGACTCAAAAGTTTTAAGCTGCACGAACTGTTAAAAAACGCAAATATAATAAAAAAAAGCTTTTAGTAGGGTTTGGGGTTGATAAAACAGACAAACTATGTGCTTTTTTACAAGAATCATGTGATTTATTCAATGCTCCGTACTGTAGAATGTGTTCTAAATGAGGCATGGTGTAGCAAAAAGCAATGAGAAATTACTAAATATAAACCATGAAAGTGCATTGAACAATTGTTATAGTCATAACGTTAATTATACAGGCAGATATAAGAACATATGTTTAACACAAAGTCATTACGGTCTTAATATTTATAAAGAATTGGTTATAATTGACCATATGACTCTCTAGAAGCAATTTGAAGTTAAATTTTTCTTGTGCAAGGACTCTCCCAAAGAAAACTATTTAAAAATGCTGCGCACGTCAAATCACATTCAGTACTTCTAGCGACTCAGACGACCCGGAACGTACCTCTACGTCGAGTGACCTCTTACTACGAAATGTTCTCCTCGGTACGTTCAGTTTAATGATGGAGTGCCTGCGAGCCAATATGATCGTTCTGGCAAAGGTGATGCTGACGCACCGGCCAACACATAACTGCAGCCCATTTGTGTTGCACCAGAACTGGAATTTCTCTAAACCGACCTGAAGCAGCAGTTAGTCAAGTAGACTGCGGTTCGGAAGCTAAATTTCCTCAGATTTGAGCGAGTTAACAGTCAGCACTTTTCGTGTTTCATCAACTGCTGCCAACGAACTTGCCAACAGCCGACTAGAAAACAGCGTCTATTAATAGACTGCTTCGATCAGCAAACTGCGTCCATCGATCGTGCATATCGATTCCGCCAACTGCAATATTCAAATCATCCGGTGACCCAATTATTCCTGCATCGTCACCGAACATCGACTGAACCAACCGCGTCTAAGAACTTCGCAACCTTATTACTAAGTTGCATTCCCATCACCATTCCTCCCTCCACACACCCTATGTTCAAACCCATCCATCCATCTAAACTTGCAAAACTAATAAGTAAGAAACAGTTTCAATAAACTCTACTCCAGTTTTGACCATAAGCAAGTACACAGCGTTCTTTCCGTGTTTACTGAATCCGAAAATATAAGTATTTATACATTATATTTTTTAACTAGCACATCTAGCCCATCAGCTGTACCGGGATTCCAAGCACGTGTAATTTGGCCAGCAAAATAAAATGTACTATGCAGAATAAAATGTAAAGCGGGTTTTAAGTCCCGAAGGACTTTGGACAGCATCTGACGAATTCAAAACTCATCGATTCGTGAAAAATCGCTCCTAAGGTGGGTGCGACAAAAGTAGCACACATCACATCAATAATACTTTCTTGATATTTTACACTTATGATAGTACGTTAATAACACATGTTCGAGACTTTAAACTACAAACAAGTGATATTAATTAACGTTATCCGCAATATCTAGATTATATCCAAAAATTTAAATTCATATACTTACGATTTATTTGAGAATTTAACTGCTTTTTAATTGTATGTTGTGTGAAACAATATTATAAATATGTAATAACCTATGCGCTTAAAATATGTCTTTGGACATGAACAATTACATATTTTATTTTGAATTCCAACTAGAGGATATTGAAGAAACAGAAATAATTGTAATCAAAAACACCATTCAACTCTTATCGTAATCATTAATCGCAAAGATATCAAACTGCAACTAGCGCTTTTGAATGGCGTTCTAAACTCCTTGTTTCTCGCGTAAACTGTTCCGTTAGAAGAAATAAAGTTTACATTTTATCCCACGAGCTTCACCAACTTTGTACGGACTCTTCAATTTCGATAAAAAATGAAATTTGAACGCGTCCCGAAGGTACCAAATCAGACCAAAGCGTACAACAGAAATGGTACCAAAAGAAGTGTAACTTCAACAACTCCTAGCAGAGACGGTTCCAAATTGATTACCATAAATTTGCCACCAAACTCCAACCGACCACTGGGTACTGTCTCCGGTGATTTTATCACCTCATCGATCGTTGTTTATGGTTGTAATTGCTTGCCCACAGTGTTCCTTTTGAAGGCGACTGTGAAAAGGTATTCCGCGGAAAAAACAGTGAAAAGTTTCAAAGGGATTTCGAATGGAAAAATTGACACCAAAACTTCTTTAAAGTTTATCCACTTTAGCCGTATATAACAATGGTGGTAGATCTGTATCGATGCGTTTTATTCGCGTCGTCTCGTGAAGGTAAGAAATCTGTTGGACATCGTTCGATTCGAATCACTTCTTGCTTTACGATTTCACAAAATGTTACCAGAAACGAGGACCGAATCGAATCGAAGGACTCTTATCCCTAGTTCAAGGATCATAAGTTTTAAGGTCTCCCCTACTCAATTTGGTCGTTTTTCTTTCCATCTACAATCTCTTTCGACACATCATTGCAACTATTGGTGGAGGCGCCCAGTTGCGAGTGGAAAGCCATTTGTGTTAGATTTGTAACTTTCGCTGGTGTATTTGCCGATGTATGGGTGGAAACTGTACGGACTGCGAAGATCAAATCGGTCATAAAGCATCCTGTTAAAGTTCAACTTCGTTAATCTCGACGTTTAATCGTTCTCTCACCATTCACTTCATTCAGAAGCTCTGCACAGTTAAATCCTATCTCTTCTACACTTTTTTACACGCCAATATTTGAATATTAGGTTAAAATTGAGACACAAAAAGTAGCACAACTACGTGTGAAATGCTCAGCTGATGCTAACGAACAGCAAACACAGCCGATGTGCATCTCTGGTTTCCTGTTTAATGCCTACGCTCATTAGAACCTCGCCAATCCATTGCCAAGTGTGGCTTTTTCATGCACTTTCGGGCCGCTTAACTAGATGTCCTTTTCAACGCACGGCAAACCTGGAGGGTTGAACTGGAGACGAGAGACTTTAATTTGGATATCTAAATTTTTCCACCCGGGTGACAGTTTGTGTGGAGGCTCTCGACGAAGTCATCCAACGTACAGTACCATCATGTGCCGCTTGTACGGTTCACTGTAACGAACGTTGCATTCTGCCAGGTGGATGAGAAAAGAAGAAAAACTGAGTTCACTCCGGCGTGACGGAAGCCGATAGTGAAACGAGACGGTTCCATTTAATGGTGTTAGCAGTTGACTGAGGATGGTTTTTGAGTCTTTTTACTGCCATCACTTATGAAAGTGGATAAAAGACAGATTCTGATGCTATTTTTGTAACAACAGTGGTGTTAAAAGTCGGCGAAAAGCATTAAAAATGTATAATAGTATCAATATGATAACATGTTAGAAATTGCATAAAATTCGCAGATTTTTGAAAAAAAGTAAAAAAAAAAGATTTTGTTGAGCCTAGAAAAAGGATAGAATTTTAAGAATTAAAATAGAAGCAACATAATAGTCAAAATAAATTCTGGATGATTTGTAATTTTTTATACCTATGACTGAATGCATTAAACATATGCTACAATTGACACTATCACTAGTACCTGATAATAAAGTAATATCAATAATGTTAACAATTGAATTCTAAGTCATTCTGTAAAATACCCTGAGCTTATAGCGTAAACATTTAATGCAGAAATTAACCTAAACTGTATTATTTTAATGTATTATTTATTATTATTTATAAACAATATTGTAAAAATAACGAAAATGAAACAAGCATAACAAAATTCAGTAGCGATGCATGTTTTCGTTCGATTTACATTACCTGAAAGTTTGTGCGCCTAAATGTATGCAATAATCTGTACATCTCAAAGTAAAGCGTTAGGAATGAGTGGCACATATGAAAAGCAATAATTGCGCAATGTTATTACATTACTTGTAAGATCACAGCAGAAAGAACTTTTTTTTATAACGTTCTTCTAAATCACGAATAATTTGGGCATATGTTAGAAAATAACTGGACCATTTACAGAAGCTGTTGGTTACGATAGGTGATCGAATTCTTCTGACGAATGGCATACCATTATCGGGTGGCTAGTTTTGATTGAAATTTCCTTTTATTTTGTGTGCTTTGAAATCGAACAGATCCATCAACGGGAAGAGCTATGCATTCAGTAAACAGGGTAACCGCTATGGTTTATGTTTGTAAATTTTACACACATGATCCTTTTCACCGACTGTTGCTATTGCCGCACCGAGCAACGGGAGCAATGTTTGATCAACGAAGAAACACACACACACAAACATAAAACCGAGCGATGGGCTAGAAGCCAAGGTTCGTGCAAACAAGATGCGTATGTGTGGAATTCCTTGTGCGTATGGCGTAACGCCCGAATCCTTTACGGTTGCAAAATGCCAAGAGTCGGTAGTGGGTGGCCACTGTTGTTTATGCTAAATTCTAGCACAAAGCTATTCTTGACTATGTTGAAGCACATGAAAATTCGTGCTACCATTTTAGAAACCAGGTCCAATTCGCAAAGCTTCGTGCGTTGCATGGTTCGAGATGTACGGCCTGTGAAAGTGCAATGCTTTTCCAGCACGCCACCATTTCCTTCGTACGTGTGTGTGACCGGGTGCGTATGTGTGTCTGGCCCACACCGGATGCTAGCTGTGGTTCGCCGCATCGATGCTCTTCACACACGGCCGTAGTCTCATGGGTCTGCCCATCGAAGCCCAACGCCCTGGGACAAGGTCGCCGGTGTTGGCCAGTTCAAGCCGGTCCAGACGATAGACACGACAGCCAAGGTGCGGTTCGAGAGTCAAAGCCGGATTGAAATATGGATTAGATTTTCCCGCCAGACGAGACGTGGCGAGCCAAACCGATGTGTTAGCTGCATCGGGTCAGATTGGTAGTGTGCAGGTGCATCGAAACAGCAGTGCGTGAATGGGTGGTTTGGGGTGCGGTAGGTGAAGGTGGGGAGTTGCAGTTAGGCACCTTCAATTGGACCATGAAGTGCAGCCACCCGAAGCGTAACCGTACCAAGGTAAACACAACCGGCGCCTCACCCACTCGGTCGCCATTGTTGTGCAGTTCTACTTCATAAAGTGGCACTGACTTCGTTTACGTACCTCTGCCTCCCGGAGGATATGTGTGTGTGTGTGAGTGTTGTGTGTGGTTGTTGTGTTTGCTGCCAGGAACGGGATGCTTCTGCAGGGTGAAGTGGGCAATGTAAACTGCAAACCAAAAGCAGCACTCACTCCTGGAAAAGGGAAGCTCGCTTGAATCGAGCAGGTTAAAACAACTATGCTGCCAACGATGAATGCTGCTGACAAATTCATTTCTGAAGGATGAATGCTAAGTAGGGAAGCACGTTAGAATACAAATGTGGTGTAAACTGCAGGACAAATGAAAGATGCTACCGGGGATGGGTTTTTCACACTGTAAAAAATGCAATGTAATGGAATTTCATACAAAAAACGCTTGTTTATCGGTGTTGGGATGAAGAAGGAAGATAGGTTTATTGGATTTTTTAAATGGCTTTTATGTTGTTTCAAAAATGTGTTGTAAGTGATGTTTGTAGCGATGAAGAAAACTAAAAGATGAGTGAAAGAAACAACTGCATGCTACACCGTAGCACATCTGCAATACGACAAATGAATTACCAATGTGTACTTGAATTCTTATTGCTCTTGAACTATTGAGGACCAACCAAAATGGTTCATAGTTTTCCTGCAAATAAAAGCTCTAATGGAAGTGGTCATTCACATTAGATAAAGGATTATACTGTAAAAGTAACATACATATACTTCGAAATCAGTCAAAATGATTATCAAGCTTACATTGCACATCTTTGATCAAGATTTCTTCATTACTTTGCTGCATATTTTTAACACTTAAACTATTCAAATAGTGGTGACAATCATCTTTATTATGCTAATGTTGAATAAATTTTACGATACCACTAAGCTATTTTACATGACGCAAAAATTTAGTATAATTTGTTTCTGTTTGCTGTCTGACATCACAACAATAGATCATTCTGGTACAGTCACTATCCGGAAAATGACTTGATTTGGCTTTTTTGCAAACATTTCGTATCCATTCCATTGGATGCTGATGCTGTGACACAGTTAAGGAAAGTTCACATCAATGCACCTCTACGCCTTGCAGCCTCAGAACGAAAAGAATGCTTCTGTACCATCTCTATCTCAACAATGCGTACACGACGGAAGTAGCGACCCATTCCACCGATAGTCGATAAATTAAACGGTTTTTCTTTGTGTGCAGCTTGGATCTTTAGGCAGCCACATCCCGGCAACGACTGACACGCGGACGTACCGCGGTAGAAATTGTTTCGTGTCGTCTGCTTAAGTGAGCATGCGCATGAACGCGCGTGACACTGTTCGGTTTCTGTGCCGTCGGGTGGACTATCGCCAACCTGTTGCTTTCTTATGCTTTGATTACGCTTTAGGGTGCATTTTTTGCTTGCTGTTGGTGGGATGATGCTCATTCGTACAACGATTCCATGCTATCGCCTTTGAAACATTTGATTTGATGGAATCAAACCCCCGAACGTGAAAGCACCGGTGACATTCGAAATGTTCGGTCTTGTCGCATTAATGTTGTTGCAAAACAATTCAGTGTTGTGTCACAACAGTAAACTTCTTATAAATGCTCGTAAACTTTTTAAATATTATTATAGAAAAGTTTCACTAATAATACCTTGTAAATAAACTAGTTTCCTTTAACGTCTCTTGTATATAAATCATTTATCTATTTATTTATCATGTATCGACACATAAAGCTTAAATAAAAAGGCAAGTATGTACAATTATGTATGCAAAATGATATTTTAAACCTAACATATTCATTGATTTATTTGGGAAAATACACATAATCGCTCATGTACAAGCACAAGAACAAAAGTGAACACAGTACATGATGTAGATTCTCATAGTAAAAGAATTTTCTTGATACATACAAGTAGAAAAAAGGTATCATTTGTCAGAAGTGGGATTCGAACCCACGCCTACAGAGTAGACTACGACCTGAACGTAGCGCCTTAGACCGCTCGGCCATCCTGACTTGTTGAAATGCTACCGACTTTATTTGTGCTGGTCGCCCATAACAGAATGTTTGTTTAGCGTCTAAAATTATCACTGCAGCAATACGCCGGTAATACCATCACGGCTCGTAATACCCCGTTTCGGTGCGTGGGGAAATGTTGAGAAAGAAGAACATGCGTGGAACACGGTGAATGTGTTCAAGTTGGAGGTCTGTGTATGAAAAAATGTGTCTCACAGCAGATGAAAGATCTCTAAAAATAGTTATTATAATTTGGATTTAATTATTTGAACAACTTGAAGTTGTTTTTATATCACACAAACTCCTTTCAATAATACGGCATTCTTGATTATTAAAAAAACTGAATTTAGTTATCAAACTACCCGATCCTATAATAAAAATACATTAATTTCTATATTTTATTAAAGAAAACTGTGTACCAAAAGCTATAGTACATATTTGTTAAACTACTTTCATCTCGCGGGCAGGATTCTAAATTTTGCCTTCCATCATCAGTAGTTAGACGAAAGTTGGCTAATTGAGACTAACCATAAGCCCATAAGCAACGTTATGTTACACAATTTTAGTGGTAAGTTGTTATTGCCTTCTCCTGGGACAACCATAATCCCGGGTAAGCGGAAATATTGAAACAATCTATCGTTCACATCCTTATCGCAAAGTTTAATCCACCAGATTAATTGATGTATTGATACTAGATCAAACTCGATAACTCAATCGACCTAGATAGGCATTGTTGTTGACGAGTCAACCCTAAAATGCACATCAAACAGTAACTTTCTGCGAGGAAGCATAGCGACTTGTTGAATCTCGTGTGGATTGCGGAAAGTCCCAAATGCGACAATTGCTTCCATGAAGGAAGAAAAGGATAGTATTTATTCAGAAATGTCACGAAAGTTTGCAAATGTTGGAGTCTATTTCTACCTGTGCCAAACCCAAATCACATGGCTTTATTATATGTTTGAAAAGCTTATGCGTCTGGATAATGTTTTGATCAATTAATGATGTGTCGATGCAGACCATAACCTACTGGTTTTAAAATAGGAACGTTTTAGTTTTCGAGAGGTCTAGTTCTTTGCTGCGTACTCTAAAAAATGATAAATCAAAACCACCCTTATTTGTACCATTCGCATAGAATCATTGTTTAAATATTGTTTGTTACAAGCCAGCTACTTTCTTTACAATTTCTTGTACCGAAACGTCTCTGTTATCTTATCTTTCTCCACAGGATGCCATCAGCATGAATAATGTCGACTGTCTTAAGCAAACGCTCAAACAACGCAGCCACGCGGAAGCCTAACCGCCAAACTTCTTCCTGTGGCGATCCATTACCAGTGCCTAGCAGCGTCTTCTGGTCGACTTCATCGCGAAACCTGTGTACCGAACCTCACCCAGGCCCAAGGTGTAGATAGCGCGGCTGCATTCTACGCATACTATCCACCCGCTGAAAGTCCGCTATTTATGGTTCCCCGGAGTTTAGCTTCTACCAGCAAAAGGGCACACGGGTGAAAGAACGAGCCCGTGTTCTTCCGCCATACATTCCTCCTAATCAAATCATCAACCGAATGCGGAAGAGCTCTTAGGTGGTGGTCTTGCGAGGAAATGCAGATCGCGAAAAAAATCCCCTCCCCCTCACACACACACACGCACACACACAGACATACTCCCTCTACGCCTTGGAAAGTGGCGCATAAACAACCGACCAGAAACACAACCGGTTTTTCCTTCTCCGCTGGGTGCTTGCGGAGGAGTCGGAACCCTTTTCCCACCGATGCTGGTGCATCTTTTCTAGCGGGTTTTCCTCGTTCGCTTACCGAAGGAACCTGTTCGTCCACCTACACAAGGCACTGGTGCGAAGTTTGCTGATTTGTGCAGGTCTACATCTTCCCCCAGTGGAGGCGAGCGGCGGTAGGACTTGATAAGTAAATAATTTTATCCATTTTCCCGCGCAGTTTTCTTGCACACCATACCCTTTCACTTTATTGCAGCGACTGATGCTGATTTTGCTCACCTCGTTGACCTGCGATGCAACCGGCGCGGTCGCGATTATCGTACCTTGCCGAGCGTTCGATTATGTGCAGCTTCTTTTACCCCATCGAAGGCTATCTTAGATGCTGGTGGGGAATATCTCTGTCCCAACCCAACATCGCGGACGCAGCCAGCGAGGAATCAATTTCGGTGAAAGAAAAACCTTTCCAAACACCTAGCGCGAGCGTCCGGCCCAACGAGGGTGAACGAGAATAAACATGATTAGGCATTAGGATGGGTGGGCAGGAGGGTGGGATGCATTGCGAATGGGGGGGGGTTGCGTTTCGGTGGCGCGTGAAAGGACGCGAAAGCGATGGTCATCATTAGCATTAAAACGGCACTTTTCGGAACGGCACCGGTTTTGAGGCAGCGACTGCGGGAGCGAATCCAGCTGGAATCCATCAGGGAAGAAATTGCATCGCCAGGAACGGCAGGTACCGCGTCTCAACGTCACACGAACCGGTTCTCCCGATGGCGGGAACGGGTGATGAAGCTTTTCCTTCACTTCGCGCAAACGCTCACCAGCAGAGCCGTCGGCCACGCCAACACGCTGACATCGTAGGGTCAATGTCGACGAGACCTCTCGGTTTTGTGAACCCTTGGCCACGAGAGAAGGGTGTTGCTCGTGTAGTTTTTTTTTCTCGCGTCTCGTTTCGTTTCTACTACAAGGTGTATTTTTTTAAGTATTTCTCGCAATCCGAACGTCCGAATCGCTCAGCTGTTTGCGAAGATCGTTAATCATGCACCATCATGATTCACTGCCGTGTGCTGTTGCGGTTGTCAGTGGGACAGATGACAGCAGGAGTTGCTAAATTTTTGGAACCTTTCGGATGCTTCACACCATCGCTCATCGCCCAATCGTCGGTTACCTCCCTTTTTTTTGCCTGTCTTGATTGAATTCCTTTCCCTGGCATATGGGACGCGAATGAGGTGCACTGGATGGAGCACAGGAAGCGGAGCGCTTTGAATGGCAAATTACATAATCTCACCAACCTGCCGCATCCTAATGGGTATTGATGATGTTTTAATTATACTGTAGTATGATTTGGAGCCGCAAACAATTCAATTGTTTCATTCGACAGAGCTGGATAACTTATCAAACCGATGTTAATGGTTTGGGGGAAGCCTACAACAAGACAGTTTTGTAACTTATTGGTAATGTAATCAGTACGAATGTAAGTTCAGGATATCTGTAGTTGAAAAAAAATCAATAATTTTTCATTCTTTGCGACTCTTTGTTTTGTTCACCAAATATTTATCTTTGGTGAGACATCTTGGGCAAGGAATTTCTTCAAACGACAAATTAGGGAACATCGATAGGAAGCCTCGAATACGGACTTCATGACCGTCATGACATATTGTTTCCGTTTGGCGTATGTTTCTGGACCTGTAAACGGTTTCGATGTGTTAGGGGTCTCCAACTTCCTCTCTGTGTGGTCTCCAATGGGCTTGAACCACCATTGAATGCAGGCAATTTTGAACCCGAATTTCTGACCATATCAAAATCAGTACAAGAATGACAAGAACCTTTGCACTTTTACCTTCAGATAAAACAAATGTTTAATAAATTTTATTCTTACTCTGAGCACGACTTCCAATGCTACAGTGTTATCTCATGCAGACATAGATCGATGCATAAACAAACTGAACTTGGGAGCTAGAGCTTTCAAGGGGAGCTCATACATATCATGAAAGGCGGATCATCTTAAAATGTGAGTGCTGATTGGTCCTGGGAGCCGAGAGCATTTAGAAGCCCCGAACTCCTTAAGGGGCTTTAAGGACTTCATGATCCTTATAAGGACTTCGTGATCATCCTACCGCGATCGCGGTCATACATTTCAAACGAAAATTAAGTTTTGATGTGATGTATCCGCTTGGCCTCTTCCTCTGAACGGGCTCGTTTGAACGTCACAAACTTCCAATCTGTTAAGTCTTCAAGAGGCTGGATCCGCCACTGGCCATATGATATGAAAAGCTCGTTGTATATTACGTTGTTTTGATGTTTTGTTCTTTAGTTAATATAGACTGATTGATTGGAACTCGATTGACTAATGTCCTAATGAACTACTCAGCTATTCTTCGTCCTTTGTAGCATGTCTGTACAGAAACAGAATTTTAATTGATTTCCAAGAAGAAGATCTAAGGGTCTCCTCCTAAGGCCAACATCCCTAGGGTCTAATAGAAAACTGATTCCAGTTACTCAACATTGTTGTACGATCCTTAAAATGCAGCAGACAATCACCAGGAAAAACATGAGACTTTATTGTCTGGGGGCTTTATCTTGATGAAACATGGATCCACATACCAGAGCTTTAGTCGAAACGGTTTGGACGTTGTTATAAGAAATTCAGAATGTTTGACTGATGACGTTTGTGAAAAATTACTATTTGACGATGAATGACAAAATTAATTTTATCAACGATCATCAGGATTTTTGGGCGAACCTCGTTCAAGAATGGGGAAAGAAGGTAATAATTTTGTAAAATAGTTCTTGGATGTAGCATTTCAAGAAATATAAAGCCATAGATCTATCCGTAGAAGCACGCTGAAGAAGGAAATACACATTGTTTTTTTTTTAAATTAATATTGCATTTCTTTTTGTTAAGGACAATATGTTCCAATATATTCTTCCAGAGGTGTCAAACTCATAAATTTTCTCACATATTCTGTATACCAAAGATGTGTTAAAACACATACGCATTAAATTTTGCACGTCCTGTAATTAAATAATTGTCTATAAGTATTGAAAGGACAGAAAAGCTTAATTCCTTGGTTAAACATGATCTAGCATTACGATTGCTACAATAAGGCAAACTAATGCGACATGCCTGTTGCTCGCGAGAGATGCAGCTTCTCCTACGTTCGGTCATCCTCGATCAGATCTTCGTCGGTCTCTCACCGAGTCAAAACGTGGATGCTGTATGATGGAGAATAATGTATGCTGTCCCACCACATCAAATCTCTTTCTCAAGCAAACGAATATCTTACTCTCTTGTTCTCTTCGTTCCATCTTGCCCAAAGCTCTTACTCGGTCCGGTGAACGTAACACTCGGCGCCATAGACCGTTTCGTTTCTCGCGATGGATGCTGCCCGTGCCGCTATATTGCTCCCTTTCACGCGTGGACATGGGCGCAAGTCTCACCTGCAGTGCGCTCAGCTGAGTGGCGGGTGGTAAGCTTTTTCTCACAGTTTTCCATTTCCCCACTACTCACCCTCCTTACTCCCCCCACACTCCCTCTACCAACACTGCAAACAGCTGCACCCACAACGGCGGACGCGATCGACCGATCGACCGACTGACTGACTTCTGGCCGTCCTACAGCGGTCGAGACGCTCGAAGCCAAAAACCCTTTGCAAAGCCCGTTTTGAAGGTTCGCCGCTCGCTCGCTCGTGCAGCTCACCACACTCGGGCTGGGTGAGTTGTACGGCCGCATGTCGACGGCTGGTTTGCGGTTTGTGTTTTGTTTTGCGCTTTTCATTTTCAGTATTGAGCTGTCCCGCGCGACGGCAGGACGTGTTTCGCGTGAAGCTTGTTTGTAGCGGTTCGGTTTCAATTACGCGCTTTCGCATCGTTTTTCCGCCCCAAAATTTTGCACTTCCTGGTTCGTCCTTAATTTCGCGCTCTGGTTAGATGTGAACGTTGATGTGTTTTGTTTCGGGCGGTTGTTGTGGCCATGTCCTTCCACTCGCGAGAAGAAATTATCAAATGCTGAGTGATTAATACGCGTCGCAATCGCTCAGTCACGTGCGTGGCCTTTGCCACCACCGGCTAAACGGTGGCTTTAACCTGAATATCCAAGGAGTGGAAAACATATGTTTCTATACCCAATCGACACGATGGAACAACTAAAAGCGATGTATGGTGTTCTTAAGAATTAAAACTGAACAACATTTCGCACTCATCTGTGGAAGGTTCCTCTCCTAAGCGTCGTTGAAGTTATTCGTTTGTGTATCGTTTGAGCTTTGGTGTGCCAGTGCATGCGGTGTTGCCACCAAAAGAAAAGTGTTCAAGGCCAAACATAGTGTGAGCGATGTTATCTGTGTCGTGAATAAGCTCTTCCCGTTCGAATGTCCTTCGAAGCAGCTGGAAATCTTGCTTGCCCGTTTTTCATTCATCAACTCGCTGTCATAGTGTAACGAAACGAATTTATAAACATACATACATACACGACCATCCACAAGTGCTCACGGAAGCTGGTGAAGGATGCAAATTTCCAAAACGTAAATACCTGCAATTACAACAATTAAAGTGTGAGTGCAAACGAGCCGCTTGTAACACACCACGGAGGGTCCACAGCGAGCCCACCTGCCCGACCAAGCCCTCGCGAGACTCCGCCGGCTTCGGTAGCTTGGCCACGACATATGAAGCGGCTGGTTGGCAAGATTACTGTTATTATCGCATGAATTAGGATCAATTTATGGGCCATTCCCACACGGAACGAATTTACGGCGCGAAGAAGGGAGTGGTCCGGAGTGGAGATGTATGCTAACCCTTTTGTGCCGTGTGCTGTTGGAGGTAAAGTGAATGGAAACAAAGATGTGTAATATGCACAAGGATACATAATTGTCTAAGGTTCTATGCTTTGATGGAGTGTTCTTAAGCCAGTGGATAATGTGTGTAATGTACAAAAGTGTGCCACAGATGCGAAGAAAACAGCGCAGTATCGTGTAAGAAACACTGTTGAATAAATTCTAAACCTCCCGAAAACATCCGTGATGCCTGGTTAGTGTTAAGCGGCGTTTCCCATACACGCAGCAAAATAAGATACAAATAAACACCACAGCATTCACTGAGGTGATCAACGGACTTCGCTGCTTCGCAATGTAAATAAAACACTCACTATCGATTAAGGCCAGTATTAGTGATTTAAGGAAATCGATAGCGTTTAGTAGCGTATGGCGTGTGTATAGAATAGTGTGCGAAGTGTGTTTTGTTGTGTGTGTAGTCGGAATTCCCATTCTCAAACTTGTGTCTGCGCGGGTTATTTGCTCTCCGCATCTTCCAAAGTGGCGTTCTTCACTGTCCGATCTCAAGCTCAAGCAAGATTTCCGTTATCGAAACCCTCCACAAAGCCCTTCAGTTCCGGTAGTAGTATTTGTTGAATATAGCCGGAGAAGAAAAAACAAAACGAGCAGACCTACCCCCAGGTCCAAGTGCACCTTCGCGTTTTGAACGTAGAAAATAGCAACAAAACAACAACAAAAAGAGGAAACAACAACGCAGATCTAAACGCAACGCGAAGGCAACAACTCTAACGCGCCTTCGCCACGATCGGAGCGAACCTGTTTGAAAGGTACTGCACAAATCGCACCGAACCAGTTGTGTCCGGCTGCAAACAACAAAACCTGCCGCCACTGGTGCAAAAGACTCCGGCTACTGGTGCTGTTGCTGCTGGGAGGTTCAAGAATAATAATACAAACCCCCTACATGAAAGGGCCCAAGCAAGGACAGGGGCACAGGTAGCAGTGGGCAGTGCTAGCAGTCAGCTTCACGTACGCGCACGCTGGTACCGGTTTCCACGGTTGCTCGGCGCTGCTGGGTGTGAACTGGGGGATCGTGAAAAACGCTGGTCTCCACCGAAACACTGGAGACCTCGAAGATCGCGAACAGTTGGTACGCTCCAACGTTCTAGCCAGGTTGCCGCCAACCAACCGTCCACGTCCACGTAGACAGGTCGCGGTCCGGTGCCGTACCTCCGCGGTGCTGTCTGTCCAGCAAAACTCGTATGCTAAAACGCTAGTACAACCGGGTACGAATTAAGGTGTGTGATTACGGCTCGTACCCAAGCACCAACAAGCACCCAGTATTGGCCAGTTTCTAGAGGTTCTTGAAACGCCTCGCTTCCTCGGTGTGGTCGGCACAATTCCGCACTCTTGACCGACTCGATCGGGGTCCAAATCGACAGTGACCAATTAAAAGGGCATTAACGAAACCAACTGTCCACATGTGTGGACACTGTATCGGCGCAGTGTATGTTGCTACCAGCTTTCACGGATTGTCCCGTAGTGTCGGAATCCTTTACCAAGCGGATTAGCAGTGACGGAAGTTCCACGCACGATACATAATCGACGGCTCGGAGTCGCTAGTGTGTACTCTCGCACGGTACGAAGTGATTGAGCGTACGTGTGTGTGTGCTAATGTGTGACCCAATACCAAACCCTACTGACCCCTGATACGGCGCTGATCCGCGTTTGACAGTGCGCCTTCAAAGTGATCCTATGTGGCAGAGGTGAAATACCAGTTACATGTGGTCGTGTGATCGTGTGAAAGATTCTCGTTTCAGAATCGTATGTGCTAGCTAAGATAGAAAGAGTAAGCAAGATAGCAAAGAGTGTGCGTGTGCGTTGGTATGTGATTGTCCGTTAATACTAATCCCGTCGCGGTGATTGTCAGTCGGTAGCGGCTTATTGCTTAGTGCTGCTGCTGTTGCTACTAAAGTGAGCATCAGAAACAAGCGTACTAGACCTCTGCCTTGATCGTGGAACACACTCTCCCGGATGTTTCGATGCGGTACTGCTGCCGTAACCGATCGTCATCGGTGATTCTCCCTCCATCATCATCATCATCATCATTATTGTCATCGGCAACGCCATCGTTCACCAAAACGCTGGAGTCCCTCAGCGTGGTTGCTACTGTGTACAGCGTCACTGTCACCGCACAAGGATTATCATTTTGATACGGCGTACTGGAATTTTAATGGTTTACATGGTAAGTGACTCTGTTCTATTGTGTTGCTCAAACTTTACGCCGGTTCGGGACAGTAGCTCGAGACCCCTGCACTGCATTCTGAGGCAGTAGAACACCACAAAGGTACCTGCACAGTTTGCAAACGGATCTCCTACCGCCTATGGTTCGGTCTGCTACGGTCAAGGTTTCCAGGGTTTCCCCTTGCCCGCTCGTCCTTCCCCGAAAGGTACCTCATCGGTGAAAGGATACTGGAGCAACCGTGCCAAGCTTCTGGGTCTCCCTGGGGCTGAGGACACTCATGATCATGATCGGACTGAATAAAATCAGTGCCATGAGCACTGTCGGTGGAACCTTCCACCTGTTCTCGTGCTCGTGGCTGTACGATTACGGAACGTCAAAGTTCCTGCCTGACCGGCAGCTTCCAAACCCACTCTCACTCGGGCGTCTTGGCGCCTGGCCCAACTGAAGGACAAACGATCAAACGGGCGTACATATGTGACAATAAAATACGACTGTCATTATTAGGTAGCGTTTATCGATGAAATAAAACGGCACAACCAATCCGTAATTGACAATTGCCACTCTCATTAGTCGGTCGGGTCTTTGTCGCACGGTTTCGCCGAGGGAAGCCCTGAAGAGCGCAATGCAAAGCGTGTGGGCATCGCAGCATTTGGCCAACTAGCCGCTGAAGCAGCCGGGTTGGTGATGATGGCCTTGAAAGGTGGACCAAGTGTCTTGAGGAGCAAACACACACACACACACTTGATCTTGAAATATGCATATCAATAATTGCACTAGAGCGAACGTGTGTCACTCGCCCATTATGATTGGTTGATAAAGAGCGTATTGTACTTGAAGTACCGCGCCTGATCCAACCCGGTGAGGACGTTTGAAGTGTTCATTCTAGGCCTGTGAGGGTCTGTGACGTGAGTCTCGCAATTGAATGCGAACTAGATGTTGGGCGATGAAGGTGAGATTTTATGCTGGTGAGCTTGCTCTCATTTGAGGCTTTTGCCTTTCGCCAATAATTTAGACCACCATCGGGCAGTTTGAAAAAATCGCTCAAGGGTGGTCCCAATCGAATAAAAAATATAATGGAAGCCTTTGATAGTTGTTTTATATCGAAACACTTTAAATTCAATGAACATAATGTGCACAAATGATTTGGATTTCTCGAGAGTGAGTTTAACTTTTTGGCGTTCCTATGGCCAATTCGGTAGTGGCACCAGTCTTCACACGGAACGATCTGGTATAGAAACATAGATTGTGTCAAGCCAAGGAAGCTAACAATTGCTGACTTAAACCTCGCGAGTTTATAAGGCCAAAGTGCAAAGAATCCTTAACGTCAACGGTAACGGACAGTCCGATGTCTAAAGGAAGTGACGGCAATCCTTTCGCGATCCGACCACAAATAAATCTTATCTAGTCTCTCCTTTCCTAGGAGGTCTCTAGTCTCCTCAAAACAAAATCTATCAAAAATTGTAAGAGTATATTTCAGAACTTTTTATACGACAATCCTCCATAAGTTGCTGAAAACCGCATATAAATACTGAATACATTATTGGAAACATTTAAGCGCCCGAAAGGACCTTTTCGATGTTGTAGAAATAATCCAACTTTGAACTTCTATTTTACGTTGTTTGATGTATGCAGGCTAGCAATTAAGTAAGCAGGTTGTTAAAAGGTTTGATTGAATTGCAAAGTATAGAGCAGGACGTTGTTTAGCAGCAGAATGAATCTACTCTTGAAGTAAGTGATATATCTGGTATCTTGGAAATTGCTGTAGATATAAGATAATGAAGGATAATGATGTACAATTCATAATAGATTACGGACATAAACCAGGAAGTACAGGCCAAAGTTGTAGTGCTAAAACAAACCCAAAATCTGTTAAAGACTTACAAAAAAGTTGTTTATTAATGTTGCATGTTTTCGGTTTGCTTATTCCACCAGCCGAACAACAACAAACGAGTCTGTTCGTTGCTTCAGCATTAACTAATTGTTCGGGTATTTGGTTGCCACCCAAAACATCAACATAATCCACTGTTTACTCGCCACGACATCATCGCTAATGTACGCCACTGTTTAACCCCGTAGTTCCTACTCATATGGGGCCTCCCACTACTGCAGCCCATAAAAAAACGGCGAAAGGTGTGCCCGTTTTGCTTAAAAGGCGGTAGAACCGAGCCGAAACAAAATCACCGCCCAACCCAACCCAGCTCAATCCAAAACGGAACTCGGTCTCGTTCGGAGGTTTTTTTTTCTCCCGAAAACTGGAAGCAATCTCTGACTGGTGGGACACCCATCGGTGAGCCAAAACTCACCTACATCTCCTGTGTGGCCAATCCCCTAGCTGGCGCGATGCTGGCGGTGGCTATGACGATCGTCACCGTCATCATCGTCAGCGTAACGCGAACGACACGTTTTCGCATTAATTACATTAGAAGATGAATGTCGTGATTAGATTTTCGTTTATATTTTTTTGTGTCCCTCTGTACAGCTGGAGAATTTGGTTGGTGGGTGCCGTCGTTTGAAGGAAACAAAATCGTTGCTTTCTCGTGAGCTCGTGAGGTACTTTTTTCCCTCATGTTAGCTTATGTGGTAAACGAAGGCATGACAGTCTACGCCTTCAGGAGTTTAGAAGTCATTTTTTTGGTTTCTATTGAATTGTAGGAACAAAATCCTGATCAAACAGTGGCCATAAAAAAGGTTTCCAAAACGAAAACCTCCAAACCTACCGTAAACGAAAAGAAAACATGAAGCCCAATAGTAACAGAGCCGCTGCACCAACAAATCCGGTCGGTCTAACCGATTTAGTCGGATTTATTCAGGCGTAACCGCATGGCGCATGCATTCACTCGCTCGTATGCAAACGTGTGTGCCTTTTTTTGCTGTTGTTGCTGCTTTTCAATATTTCTTCCGGGGGCCTACAGTCGGCGGGATGCAGTTGCTTATTAGCAGCATTTGGGGTTAAACTGCTCATGACAGGAGGCCAACGCGGAACGGGGCCAACCTGTCAACTCAAGGGGAAGATGAATTAGTGTAAAGCGCCATGCAGCAAAACATAACGCTTGTTTTTTTGGCACACTTTTTTATCGTTTTTGCAAACTTTAATACGTAATACGTTCGGCAAGGTAGGAATTGGTGAAAAAGTTGCTGAGCTACGGAGGAAAAATCTAAATTAATTTTTGACACATCTCTTAATTCATTATCACCACCACGAAGTCGTTGCCTAATGTGTGACAGGTAAGAACAGTGAGATAGGAAGCAAAAAATGCAACTTCTCTACCATCAAGGGCACAGGACGCGTAAGTGACCATTAGTTTGCTCCATCCAGCGTCGGTGCGTATGGAAGTAGATGTTTTTTTTTTTTATCATGCACTCCTCCAAAAACTCATTACCACCCCCTTGGTACCGGTGCCGATAGGAGGAGATGGTTGTGTCGTCTCCTCCCACTACGGCCGACCTTCTCATGCTTCTCATCTTTTTCCCTTTTTTTCAAAAATTTGTTGCCCTCCTAAGTGACCATTAAAAATGACCTTTGCGGTAGCTGGCCGTCTACCATCAAAACGCAGACGTGACGTGGCGGTAGGTTTGGCTTGGGGGTTCCCATCGTACGCACGATAATGGGCGGATTGAAGAACTGGGCGGAATTCATACAAAAAAAAAATATTTGAATCCATCATGTTCAACGCGAAAAGGAATGCTTCGGAGCCGATGGAGTTGCTGCAATAAGCAATGGTGCAGTGTCGAAAAGGATAGTAAAATCTGATCATGACCCTAACATCGATAACTAGCGAGAAATCGAACATATTGGTGGTAAGAATGTTAAGGAACTTGAGCGAACTGAACTTTCAGAAAAATTTGGTTTGGTAACGAAATGCTTAACAAGAATCAATCAAAGACCTTATCTACCAATACTATTTTGCTTATTGATGTATGATTCATTTTATTGTAATTGCTTTCAATGTATTTGTTAAAGTGTATTTGCAAATATAATTAAGTTTAGTTTGAAAATAATTCCATGTCGCTAATATTTCATTTTGGTCTATGATGTTCTAAGCCAATATCAAAGAAAGTGTTTTGGCGATTTTCGGCTAAATGTTGCTAGCTCTACGGATCATTTTAGTCTTATGCTTATGTTTTAACACATTTATTCCTTGAAAACTGTTCAAGTTTTTTACGAAATTTGAATCCATCATGTTCAACGCGAAAAGGAATGCTTCGGAGCCGATGGAGTTGCTGCAATAAGCAATGGTGCAGTGTCGAAAAGGATAGTAAAATCTGATCATGACCCTAACATCGATAACTAGCGAGAAATCGAACATATTGGTGGTAAGAATGTTAAGGAACTTGAGCGAACTGAACTTTCAGAAAAATTTGGTTTGGTAACGAAATGCTTAACAAGAATCAATCAAAGACCTTATCTACCAATACTATTTTGCTTATTGACGTATGATTCATTTTATTGTAATTGCTTTCAATGCATTTGTTAAAGTGTGTTTGCAAATAGAATTAAGTTTAGTTTGAAAATAATTCCATGTCGCTAATATTTCATTTTGGTCTATGATGTTCTAAGCCAATATCAAAGAAAGTGTTTTGGCGATTTTCGGCTAAATGTTGCTAGCTCTACGGATCATTTTAGTCTTATGCTTATGTTTTAACACATTTATTCCTGGAAAACTATTCAAGTTTGTTACGAAATAACTGTCAAAATGATATTTCAGTAGTCAAACGTTCGGAAGGTGTATATCTGTTTCGGAGCAACTGGTATGACTTCTCGACTGTTTGACAGAAGGAGTCTCAATTTATTTAAGATTTTTTATATTTTCTAATAGTCATTTGCAAAGGTAATGGAATTATCTACATTATATGCTGTCACCTTTTATAAGATTCCCAATCGCTAGGAGCTATAGGCGAACCGTTAGGTTGTGCTGCTATTAATCATGCATCCCTACCATCTCTTCGTTGCACACAGAAGCTAAATTGAAGCAAACGAAACCATGCAACTTCAGCTTAAGAATTCACACTCTGAAGCCTTGCGTATTTTGTTGTTGTTGGTGTGTCGTATACCGCCAATTCTTTCCACGTTTTTGCGTTGTTGTTGTTGCAATTTTCCTTCATGTTCACGCTCGGGTTGCACTTTTCCGTTCGCTTAACTCACCATTCATCAGATTTAGTTATTCGCAAAATATGTATATTGCCTTTGCATTGGCATCGCAAAGCACGATACCATGAATATTCATAACCGTTGACTTTATCGACCCAAGAGAGCTTCTTCCCAACACTGACCCGAGCAGTAGTAGCAGCGGTAGTAGTAACAGCAGCAGCAGCAGCCGTTAACAATTTTGCCCCAATCGATCTAGCGTGCCAACCGTTCGTCCACACAGCAACTGGTGAGTGTTGTCATTTGCCGCGAGAAATATTTCCGAGGATGTGCTGCGAGCTGTTTTTTGCTTTATGCTGCCAGTTTTTTTTGTTTTTGCAAAACGGAGAAGATCCATCGATTTTATTGCTCGTGCTTTTCACATCCGAAAGGGGGGCAGCACGGTTTTATTTTTTATTCGCGTGTGTGAGTGTGAGTGCTTTTTTTTTGCTGCCGCTTTCAGCGAACATTTATCAAGCCGAGCATGTTTGGTTAGGTTGACTTTTATCCTATCGCGTGGTTGACCATCGTTGAAAGAAACCAACCAACCCAGATGGGATTTATGGGGTATTAGGATGGGACTAATTGTGGTAAAATATTTGGCAGGAACAATGGGAGATTTATGTCGTTATCGATGTAAATAATTCGTGTGTTAACAACCGGCCATAAACTGATAAACTTTGCTTAAGAAGAAGTGGTTTGGAAAATTAAATCAAGATATAATTCATTTCTTTTGCCGAATCGATAACAGAACTTACGAGAGTTTCTGTATAATATTTACGGTTACTTTTATTGCTCAAGCGAAGCACAGTGGTATAACTGATGGCCTGTTGATGCTTTATATCGTTCGTCGCTTTTAATTATCCAACTTTTCCAAGTGTTAAAACAAAAAAGAAACGAAACCTTGCAGCATTTTGCCACCTCACCGAATGATCACCGAGCGCGAGATCGTCGATCGTCCTTCAAGTTTTTTTTTCTGCCATGCAGTTTGAATATTGTCATAAAATTTACTCTTCACCATTTATTGCCGGTCAATGCAGCTTCTTCTACGCGAAATGCAATTTAATACCCTCGCTGGGGACAAAAACGAAACATCTCATTAAACCGAAGAGCTGCATGATATTGATCGATAACGTATATAAAAAAACTGCGCGCCTTTCGTTGGCTCCCGAGTTGGGATGGGAAGTCATTTTCACTAGCAGTTGGATGGGCTGTGTCGAGCCTGCAAAAGCTGTTTAATTTCTGTGTTGCAATCTGATGCGAGTGACATTATTTTTTTTTTCAGTGGCGCTTCGCTTCCAGCTGTTCCACCTTTTAAATTGTGTCATCTTCAGTGTATGGTCACCAAAAAACTCATTACTCTTATGTCGTCTAGAAGGTTGGATGGGAGTTGCTTACCGCTTACACCCATCCGATCACGCCGGGAATCTCCTTTCCGATCGATTCAGCGCCAGCAAGAGCTACCAACAACAACCACAAAATCTCCAAAGAAAGAAGAAACGAAAGGGGTGTCTGCGCAAAGACTCCCATTATAAGGGTAACTTTTTCCCAAGAAATAGAAGCCAAAGTTGACGATTGGAGGGAAAGGCGGTGGGCAGGCAAACGACGAAGCGGTGGGTGAAACGAAACGGAAAGCTTAACTCGTTTTTAATAAGCTAAAGATTTATGTAACCTAATGTAATTTTTGGATCGCTTCTCGGGCCGCTTCTTGGTGTGTGTGTGTGTGTGTGTGTGTTTGTATGGGCCGGAATCGAGAATGGGTCGTGCTGCCGCCCTACCAGAGACGCGCCAGCTATTGATTGATTAACGACACACGGTTGCATGACGGTGCGGGACGGGGGTATTCCGGTCGGAACGGGCCTGGCCGGGAAAGAAAGGCCACATAAACGACACGAAAGATCGTGGGGCGTGGGATCCCACAAGTTCGCGCCATAGATCGCTGATGGTGCTGACGAGGGTTCACGACACGATCCTAACAGACAGCGCGACCTTATGCTGCGAAGGCGTGTTGTTGGCGTGTAACGTTTGGGAACGGCCGACCGGGCTGGGCCAGGGTTTGAGTGTTTTGGGCGCTGGCGCTCATCGCCGGCATCATCACGAAGATGATCTTCTTCCCATCCCGGCCTGACACGATTTTGGGTTCCTCGGGCACCCAAGTCCCTCCGAACCGAACCGTTCGCAACACACCGTATGAATGCCGGATTTGCCGAAAAGCAGCAAGAGACAGAGTGAGAAAAAATGCTTCAGAAAAGGGTGGGAAACCGGGCAGATCGTTTCGGGGTTGTGTTGCTTCGATTTCAAACCTCACCGGATTGTTGTGACTCACGTCGCTGAGGCGCGTGTGATCGGTACCGGAGATCCGTATCTTAACGAACCAACAAAACGTCACCTTTTGCTCGGCAGCGGCGTGTGCAAGGATTCCCGCCACAAGCAGGATTGCCACCAACATCCTGCCCGTGTGACATTTGATAGTTGCGATGAATCTCCCGAGGTTCGCCCGACTTGCGGCGTGATACGGACGAAATACGTTCGATTTCGTTTCATTGCTCAACGCGACTGTTGAAGCGTTTCGAGCACATACAAAACGGCTCAATTAACCTTCCGTAATATCGATTCGTTAAATGGTTAGGGTGGGTTTGATCACCGGCACGGCATGGAAATCAGATATGCGATCGGTTGTTTTCGGTCGTTTTTGTTTTCGATCGCTTCAAATGATATCCTTATGTGATTCTTTTTTTTATTTCTTGTGGACATAAGAAAAGATTCAAGGTAGTGTCGATATTTGGCATTACTAAATTAACTACATTAAACGAAAAAGTAAGTCTTAAATTTTTATACCAAAGCTTTCATACATAACTGACATCCATAGCACCAGACCAGAGCGAACTTTAAAATGTACAAACGCATCACAAAATCTAATTGAATTGAGCTGAAATGAAACGTTTTGTTAACCTCCAAACCTAATGGCATCCCTGACCTTGAGCTTTTTTGATTTTTTTTATGTTCCACACACGAAATTATAGCAATTAGACAAAGTCTTTTACATCTACTCCGGATAATGAGCTCGCAAAAAGTGATCGTAAACGTAACGTCATGAAACGGAGGGTACAGAAAAAACGCTCAGCAATCACCATACAGGTGTCGATTGCGTTAAGCTTTTTTCACTTCATTTGAGTATATCCAGCTAAAAGAAGGCGAGACTTTGAGATTCATTTTGACATGGGTCGCAAGATAACGAACCATAAGTAGGAATGTAAAACAAAAGTTGAGCGAAGTGATATCTAATCAGATTGAAGTTATAGCTGAACTAATAGCTAAACACTAATAACAGTGCGTTTTAGTTGTTTGATTGGATTACAGTAATTTAAGGACAAAGATTGATTCATTTGGAAGCTAATATTATTTGTTCGTTCACACCGAAAGAAGTTGTTACCGATGCTCAACATAGTATTAAGTCTTACAGAAAAAGTGTTAGTTATTGAATAATCTTGAAAAGACTTTTTCCAAAAAGTAAACCTTGTATTTGAGTTTGTTATGATCTGACAAGTAAAAATTGAACGTTGCTGACTCTTAGTATCATGCGTGTCTGATCATTGATTAAATCGAAAGTTTGGGAAAACAAATGTTTCGTTTTGTCTGTGACGCACAAAACCAAAGGAAGTGACGGTTCGCTGGTGAAACATTATGCACACACACAGTTAATAGGATTCGAACATCAGCCAAGCGCAACTACAAGTTCCACCGTGAAGACAACGCCACACCGAAGAACCGCGCCCAATTGCGAAAGTAAAAGTCCTACGATCTTCTTACAACCGGCACTAAGATTGCGACTTCAAAGTGTTAGACGACCGGTAGAACACACCCTGCCATGTGTTTTTTTTTCTTCTCTGCTCTAACGTGGATATACACTCCGCAATTCACGCTGCGATCGACGCGTTAGCTCCTACGCGTGGTTGGGCTGAATAATTCATTAGAGTAAGTCATTAAATTTAAATCCACCGCTCAGAACGTCTTGGCGGAAGGCAAGGTACAAAAAAGAAACACAAGGTGGAGATGAAAAAATCTTCAACCGTAATGCAAGTAAAAACGCCATTACGACACTTTAACCGGCGCAACAAGCTTCAACGGGTGGCCGATCTTAAAACGTGGCATCGTAGAAACAGGGAACTGATATATGAAACGATTTAATTTGCTCCGCATCTTGGCCAAAGGGCCACGGTCATTCGCCGAACGCAGACACGTTTTTCTTTAAACGTTTTTCGGACGAAACTAAGCGCTTCAAGAACGGAGCGTCACACCTGTAAAGTGCGGCCGCTCGCGTCACCTGATGACAATCTCGGGCTTTTTGCTGCATCTCTCGGCACTTCTACCACAGTTGTTGGTCTACCGGGAGCAAGGGGCAATGGTAATAATTTTATAATTTAACGACAGGCGGAAAATGCGAAGAAACTTAACCGTACGATAAGTGTGGAGTGCGAGTGTGTGTCACACTGACCACACATCATACTTCACAAGGTGTCCGTGCTGGACCGCACACGCATCGAGGTGCTGAAGATAAAAAAAAAATATATGTGGAAGGTGACAATGAAAGGAAGCGAATCGGAGAGAGAGAACGAAAGAAAAAAAAACAACAAATCCACCGAATGGCATCTCAAAACGACTTCGCTAACACTTTTATGACAGCTGATGACAGGTATTATGACAGGTTCATCATAAAGATATCAATAATAATTATACGCAGCCGTTAAACCGTCACACGGTTGGGTGCGTTAGAAGCGTTGTGTGAAAGATAGATAATGTGCGTGTTTGTGTGTGTGTGTGTGTGTGATGGTGAGATGAAGGAAAGAGCTGAGATAGTGGAAGGCATTTGCTCACCCTCCTAGACACGTAGCAACAGCTTCAAAATCAATAATTCGCTAGAGGGCTAGTAGACTGATATTGATTGGGACTCGTTGGCCCAAAAGGTTAGTTGAAAGGTTGCCTATGTTTATGCGTCACCTAATACGGCTCGCGTTTTCCCCCGCTTTTCCGAAGTTCCAACATGCACATGACTTGTGCAAGCATTCCATTAATTCGCTATAACTTACCGTTGACTTTACTCGCCCGATCGTGCGCACAACGTTGTGTTTCTATTAAAAGCGATCTCGCTCCGTAAGAGAATGATCACGTGCGTGCTAAACTTTCATCACTGATAACGCTCAAAATGTGGCCCGTGACAGGCCACTCCACATCTGCCGAGCCTCACCGGCACGATATCAAAAGTCCGGCCTGAACACCACTGCCTGCGGTGCGCCATATTAACAACCGATTAAGTTATAGCCAATTTAGAGCGATATCGCCCCCTGTAAACCGGTGGAGACAGGTACTCCTGGACCGGTCGGGTTAGCTCGCGAACCGGCCAACGACACGGGCACGATCGAAGCCGGTGGTTGAAAAAGAAGCCGCCAGAGCCGTCGGAATGTCCAAAAAAGGGACAAACGGAGACAGTTGGAACGGTGCTACCAGCAATTTGCCGTCAATTGTCGATTCTGAACGATCCTAAACCTCAATCGAACTAGACACCCGAAAACATCCACTACGCACACACACACACTCCTTGTACAGGATGGGCTAGCAAAACGATATCGGGCACAATCTTCGTACGGAATCGGCAGCTACGGAATCGCTTCGTGGCTGAACACCTGAGCCGGGCGTGTTAAACGTAACGTGCACTGTCCCAAGAATGCCCACTTTTGACATCAAGTAGTAACGCCTTTTTGAATGTGAGCCAGCGGCCGATATAAATCGCACCCGGGAAAGTGTAGGGTGAGTTAAAACACACCTCTGATTAATGTAATTTGATTTTATTTAATTAATAATAGTTTCATCGGGCTATCATCTCTCTATCGGGCTTTCTATTGCGCCCTTTATTTCGCCTGTCCGTCAATGGCAGTCGCACCGCTTGTGCAGACCAGATCCGTTATCTTTGGCTGATTGTTGGTGTGGTCTTTCGTAAGGTCTCCGCTTCAACGAAAGGGAGATACTGGGGGTCTCGTGTTCTTCACGCCAGTTTGAGTGGTGGCTGAAGGGTTTGGTAAATTAAAAAAAATAGATAGATATATGTACAAGTACAAAAAAAACCGCAACTTGCTGCTGCGGTAGCGTGTGCGGATACTTACTAGAAGTACGGCGGCCATCCGATCGGGAAGGCGATACCTGTGTGTGTGTGGTTCGCGTTCGCTCCGTTCGTGGTCAGGTTTAGCGTTTTCCTCTTGCCATAATGCAATGGGTGGGTTTGCTCATATCTTGGTGTGTATGTTTTTCCGTCTAGCGTATTTTTTTCTGCTCTAGCCTCTGCGTTTTGATTCTCGTTTGGTGCGGACCGGCTTTGTGGCGTTATTAAATCCCATAAGTGATTGATTTGGCTTTTATGGTTTCGCCGCCCGCCGCAGTTACCGTACGCAGGTTTGCCAGATTCCGAGATCGCACGAGCTTGGTTAGGCTCATGACGATGATCATGAGGACGATGATGGCGTTGATGATGACGGTGGCAAAAGCATACGTCTTTCGCCGAATTGGTCGAACTGGTCAGAGAAGGACCACATGTGCACCGCATGTATCGTACGCTGGAGGGCGTACAGGCGCTTTGGGCGTACTAGGATGATTTGTATACGGTGGAATTCTGCGGTTACACTGTGTGGTGGCGTTTAAGTGGCACTTTGGCTTTGTGTACGATTTCTTATGCCTTCAATCGATTGCCGGGTCGGTAGGATGGAGAGCAATGATGCAATCGTCGGAAATTAATAATTAATTTGATTCAAAAATTCCAACGGTTAATTAGATAAGACACTTGTCGCATAAGGCGTAATGAATGAAGTATAAATTAGGAAATTACCATTTCTGTCTGACTTTGCGCTGTTTCGCTGGGTGTTGAAAGAATATAAGTTCTATACATTTTTTATACACCACTACAGAAATTATTTAAAAGAATAAATTAAATTTTCAATAGTTTTAGCACAAAATCTAATTTTTGACATAACTTCCTAGAAATATGATACACTTTTTACGTTACTACTCAATTTCAATCACTGCATTCAGTTATTCTTGCTAATAAAACAATCAAACAAATCGAGTCAAAAAAAACAAACCCGTGCAGGATAGATTTCCAAGAGCACGGTGAATGCAGTTGCATTTTCTCACCTTTCCAGCTGCATTAACCATTAACCGGCTGCCCTTTGACGTACAGCATAATGTGACCATTCGAAAAAGTCGCCCCGACCGTTACCGCGAAGCAAGAAAGCACACGAACGTTTTAAAACGAAAGTGAGAGGAAAAACTGGAGCAAACCTTTGCATGCCCATTTGCCTGGTCAGCCGGCACCACTGCCGGCCGTCGGGTGTAGCGTTTCATGTTTTTCATATCTCGTTTTTTTGCTGTTGCTTTTCGCGTTTGCAATGTGACTTTTGTCCGATCCCTTCAAGCACGTGCTGGGTGAGTCATTAGCGAACGGGACACCGAAACTCGCTTCCCACAGGCAACTGGGCTTGTTTCCGCGGGCGATGCCAGGAATCGCGGTAGCATCGGCCAAATTCTCCAGACACGAATCTACCGCCGAGTGTGGAGTGGCTTAAGCCAAACCATTAAGCTGCTAAGCCACGATCCGTGCGAAGGTGGTACGGTGGTCACCAAAAGGAAAAGTCGCTCACAAACCACAACACACGGGACGTGTTCTTCGTGGACGGAACCTCCGGGAACCACCCGAATCACGCTTCAGTCCGTGATCCTTTCCGCCGCACAATGGCCGTGCATTTTACGTGTGGATGCTGCTTTAGGTCGTTTTTTTTTTCTTTCACCGCACTAAAGTCCCTCAGGTCTTTTGAATGCGCTCCTCACACCACCAGCCTCAATTGTGTTCATAAAATGCAACTCATGAATTATTATACCCCGGCAGAATTCGCCCCGCCCCGGGGCCAACATCTCGGGCCGCCCGGTACGGTGGGGAATTAAATCTTAACATCATGATTTTATTCCGTGCCCGCTGCGGTCCCGTTCGGGCGACGCGTGATACACATATTTTGCAAATGACCAACAAAACAGTGACAAAAGGCAAACAATAAAAAAAAGGGAAAATGCAAACCAAATCCTTGGATAAAGTGTCGGAAAGTGATACGCTTTATAATTCTTTTGCGAAAACGAAAAAATGGGACCGAAAACGTGAACAGGGAAGCGGCTTTGCTAACTACTTTTGTTTGGTGATAATGCTTTGGTTATGCAAATGCTTCAGTGTTGTTTTCATGAGTTTTTGGCAATATTTTTTGAATCTGTTTGTTATATGTTTCTGTTACTTTAGATTGATTGGTGTCGATTCAGTTTTGTTAAATAAATACACCAATCCTGCACGTCTGTAGCAGAATAAAGTACTATAACATTTGTTTCTTGAATTATTCTCATCTTATTCGCCGCACATTTCGAAACTTGTCAAGAAGAGAAAGGGTGTCGTTTATCGCTGAAACGTTAAAACAGCTCCATTCTTGTTTCCTTTCATTCTACGTGTGGAGACAGTAATAAACTCACCGATAGCTAAATATAGTACGTACGTACGTTTTGTTTATTCTTTTTTGTCGCTCGTTTCCATTCGTCTGGATTGGTTTCGCTGGGACATGTTATTTATCGCAACTTCGGATACATTTTGCTGTATTTTGTGGAGTCCCTTAAGTTAAGACAACGGAAAACCCCCTGGTCGACTCATCCCTTTCGAATTGGGAGTGTGGCTTAACGGTGTGCATAATCATGTTCACGGTCGTGTAAAAGGGCTTTTGGGTGATATGCAAAATTGTAACGTATGCTACTCCCCAAAACACGATTGATGGAAAGTAATCCTTTCCCGGTTGGGCGTGCAGGGGCGTTTTAAATTATGTTGGTAAAACATTTTGTTTGGATGTTCCTTTTTTTGCTGTGAAATGTGGAGGAATAAGTGAAGATGAAAGTATTTCATTTAGCGATTATACTTTTGTCCATTAACCTTACGTAACGGATGTGTGTAAGGATTTATGGAGAAGAAGTACAAGTAGACAGCATTGTATATTGATTGCCAATCTTACATTTCTTATTAATTGAATTGAATTTTTGAGGACCTGCATAATAATCCGGTAGCACAGTTGTAGTAAATCCAATCACAACCACGAAGGAATCATTATCAAATCAAGTCTGCTTTGTCTCCTGGTGCGCAAGTACTAGGACAATCCGCGTAAAATAAAATCAACGAAGTAATAAATGTTTAACACTGAGTCTAGCAACAAACGGTCATCAAAATTACTCAAATTTTCCCCATACTAAATGCAGGTTCATCAGATGAGATGCACAGCTACTACAAATGTGACGGAGTAATCTTTTTCTTGTTTTTTTCTATAGGACACGTCTGTTAGACATGGCCAAGTTACTTATCCTTTGTCAGGAAACTCGATCTATCTCCTAATCCAGCCAACGAGTACGCTGTGCTCCTCTGTGCCCCGTACGAAATAGGCCCCTGTGGAGCACTTTCCTGTTCGAAAAAGAGTCCGGCATTCTTATCACTTGCCCCAGCCATCGCATCCTTCGTACTATGGTCATGGACGCCTTACCCGCACAGACCGCCAAAGATAGTCCTTAGTACTCGCCGTTCAATGAATTGGCATCCTTCATCAGCATATTGCCGAACGTATCGTGCATTTTGTGAATCGTCAGAGTCTTCTAGATTGCTGGAGTTTGGGGAGCCGTAGTAGGCTTGACTGTAATAGGCATCCTGAAAAATGCTCCTTCGGATATCAGTGCTTACGCTGTTGTACGAAGTTATGATCGATTCCAGGTAGCTAAACACGTCTATCACCTCTAAATCGTCTCCGACAACTGATACGTTACTTCCTAGTCGGGTTCTATCACGCTCAGAGCAGGATAGAACCGGCAATCAGGTACTCTATCTTCGTTGGATTAACCCTCAATCCTGTCCAACCGGCTTTACGTTTCACAAACATTAGAGGCTAATGGTGCACTATCTGGCTTCAAATTAAAATTATTATTCATGCAGTTGATATTTCCCTTCTTTTTTCCTATTACATAACGACCTCGAGAGGTTTTAGGCTTATTTTTTCTGGCTTCTTTGACTTTATCATAGTTCGGACAGTCAACAGGATATTTCTGGATAGTCAGTGATGCGTACTTGAAGACGTCTGTGAGGGATTCGATACACTGGCCATATAGTACTTGCTGGACTAATTGTTAGCATGTAGTTGTTTAGCCAGTCCTCACAAACGGGAAAACGGTCCGGAAGGATTTGATCCCCGATTCTGCTGAGTGAAGAAGCAGTAGATATTTTGGTTCTATATTTCACTTACTTATCGTAATTGAATGGATTGTCAATCCTTCTGTATTTCTAAAGACAGTAAACCTATCAAAACATTTTTTTTTCTTAAAACCCAAATCATCTGATGCTCGATCTCGCCTTCCACATACCAAAATAGGTAGTGAAACAGCCGCCCTCGACTACCACACCTGGTGCAGATTAGGTTTCAATTAGTTTGCATAATGCTTTGGGCATTATGGCGCATTGCTGTTCGACAGCTTGTTTGTGTGAAACCTCTCCCCCCCCCCTCCCTCCCCCCTTGCCACGCTTTAAACATACTGCCTTAACCACTTTTACTTCAGCGTCGGTTGGCGTGTACGACTCGCGCTGGCTAATGTGGTTGTATACTAGCGCGAACCCGATTGCGGCTGTCTGCGTTTTACAGGTGAGTCTTAAGTAGCACCCAGACCGATACCGAATACTGACCAATAACAATCAATTCCGATGCACAACCGGCCACCAGAGCTTGAATCTGTGCAGGCAGCCAACGGCTACTGGATTTGGCAGCGACGTAAGCTAGGTCGGTGTGGACTGTTTTCTTTTTTCATGCGTCCTAATGCACACGTTTGGAAAATTTATTATTTAATCCCGGGCACATATCACCATTAAACACCGTTCTAGAGACAGGCAGCAGTATTTAATCGTGCAACATTGTAGCGCAAACTGAAAGTGATCAGGATCGGGAGGCGAGTAATGACGACAGTGAAACAAAACGCCAGCAACGAGCCACGTGTGGACGGTTGTGAGTGATTTTAAAAGAGCAGATTAAAATCTGGTAAGAATAAATAAATATCAGCCAACGTGTTGGTCGTGAGCAGAACCTTCAGTTAGTTTAATTAAATTCTATCATTCACATACTTTAAATTATTTTTTCATTTTCCTTCATTCCGATTTATTAAGAATATTGAAATGCATACATTTAACAAAAATTATTGAAGCATTTATGATTGAAAAAGCGCCAAAAACTGAACAAAATTATACCGTCATAAACCATTTTCGGACGTATTTCCTTCTTCTTCAAGAACCGCACAGAACCAAATCAATGCCGACTCATGCCAAAACGGATGTAAAATATGTTCTCGTGCTCGTTCGAAACTAATCTTGACAACACGCCCAACATTATTTATGTTGTGTTCCACCTAAACGCGCCCCGATCGCCATAATGATCGCCATGATGAGAGCAAAGAACGAAAAATAAAAAAAAAACATGCGCCATGAAAACGCAAAGCCGCAAAACCGTGCCACAAGCAACGGACGGACCATAAATCATGCTTCTAACCATTTCCCGATTCTCTGGCCAATTGATATTCATCGCTAATGGGAGAAAAACGACGATCAATCAAAGGGATGGCTTGGGTCTAGGTCTACGTAACTGCATCGCCTACCAGGCGAGGCCATGAAGTGACGCTGTAACGTTGTACTTAAGGCGCGTTTGGTCATCATCCAACACACCGATCGCTTTGGTTGCGTCCTCGAAACTGGCGCCTTCGGCTTCTGGCAGGCGACAGCAATGGCAATGGGATGATGGCTTCCTTGGCAACCCCTTGACAGCTCTGATTTGCGTGTCAAACTTAGTCTTCCATCTCAATGTCTTCCTTCACCATACCACCGGTCGAAGGGCTTGCAAGGTTTTTCGAGACCACAATTATGAGTGGGCCGAGACGGGATGGGTGAATGTGACTGCGGTAAGCAGATCTTCAAACCGATCCTAAGCTTCCACCGGTCGGGTTGAAGTTGCAAATGAAAGAGGGTGTGTTTTTGGTGAATTCGACGGAGGGTGCAGTCTCCGAAAGGAAGTCCTTTTGTGAGTGTGTGTGTGTGTGTGTTTGTGTGACCAAACGCGCCTTAAGAACAACGTTACAGCGTCACTTCATGGCCTCACCTGGTAGGCGATGCAGTTACGTAGACCTAGACCCAAGCCATCCCTTTGATTGATCGTCGTTTTTCTCCCATTAGCGATGAATATCAATTGGCCAGAGAATCGGGAAATGGTTAGAAGCATGATTTATGGTCCGTCCGTTGCTTGTGGCACGGTTTTGCGGCTTTGCGTTTTCATGGCGCATGTTTTTTTTTTATTTTTCGTTCTTTGCTCTCATCATGGCGATCATTATGGCGATCGGGGCGCGTTTAGGTGGAACACAACATAAATAATGTTGGGCGTGTTGTCAAGATTAGTTTCGAACGAGCACGAGAACATATTTTACATCCGTTTTGGCATGAGTCGGCATTGATTTGGTTCTGTGCGGTTCTTGAAGAAGAATGAAATACGTCTGAAAATGGTTTATGACGGTTTAATTTTGTTCAGTTTTTGGCGCTTTTTCAATCATAAATGCTTCAATAGTTTTTGTTAAATGTATGCATTTAAATAATCTTAATAAATCGGAATGAAGGAAAATGAAAAAAATAATTTAAAGTTTGTAAATGACAGAATTTAATTAAACTAACTGAAGGTTCTGCTCACGACCAACACGTTCTCTGATATTTATTTATTCTTACCAGATTTTAATCTGCTCTTTTAAAATCACTCACAACCGTCCACACGTGGCTCGTTGCTGGCGTTTTGTTTCACTGTCGTCATTACTCGCCTCCCGATCCTGATCACTTTCAGTTTGCGCTACAATGTTGCACGATTAAATACTGCTGCCTGTCTCTAGAACGGTGTTTAATGGTGATATGTGCCCGGGATTAAATAATAAATTTTCCAAACGTGTGCATTAGGACGCATGAAAAAAGAAAACAGTCCACACCGACCTAGCTTACGTCGCTGCCAAATCCAGTAGCCGTTGGCTGCCTGCACAGATTCAAGCTCTGGTGGCCGGTTGTGCATCGGAATTGATTGTTATTGGTCAGTATTCGGTATCGGTCTGGGTGCTACTTAAGACTCACCTGTAAAACGCAGACAGCCGCAATCGGGTTCGCGCTAGTATACAACCACATTAGCCAGCGCGAGTCGTACACGCCAGCCGACGCTGAAGTAAAAGTGGTTAAGGCAGTATGTTTCAAGCGTGGCTTTTCTAAGGGGTGCCCCAACGAAAAGAGGCATTACAGAACCGTTCGGCCGTCCCACCCTGTTTTCTACGGAATCGGTGTTCTTGGCGCCTTTTCAACAAACCTTTGCGGGCGTGCTACATGACCGTGAACTTCCCAGTCTGCTGGCAGCATGCGGCTCAAACTGGAGCAGTTCTCCAACAGGTCTGCGCCACACACTATGCAAATTGAAATCGAAAAAACCTTCACCAGGGTTGAAGCACAAAACGGGCGCACTGCATCATATGGACTTGCACTTATCACACCACTCCAGCCCGGGGTCGGCTCGGAACGAAGCCTGAAGTGTAGTTTAGCAGCCATTTGTGACTGGGTTGGTAGAAGCGCTCGCTTTTTTTGTTTTGTTTTGTTTTATTCGCTGTACACCACCGAAGGAACCACTGCCGGTCACCATCAGGTCCAGGTTTGTGGGGTCGGCGTTTGTGTAAAAAAAAAACGTGCGCACTTTGAAGTCAATTACTCTCAGCTGTCAATACCGATGGCCGAGGCCGCGTTGTCGAGCGCGGAAGCTGACCAAGAACCCCCTTTCACTAGGGCGTGCAAGAGAGCCGAGAGTGCTCTCTTAAGGTGTACGAGGGCGCGGTTCACCAGCGAGGTCTTGATTGCTAACTTATCCGGACTTCAGCGGTTGGCCCCGGTCCGCAGGTGAGCGATTCCGGATCAACACACAAACGGTCAGTGTGTGATTAGAACAGTACAAAAGAAATCATGAGGCAAGAGTAGCAGCAAGCAAGAAGAAAAAAAAGGCATCAACAACCACTACGCAAAGGTTGGCTCACACGCCCTACTTAAGGGCTTCAAACGGGCTCGATCCGGACGCCAGGCACGGGCCTGCTCTGGATTGACTTTCGGTACGCGGAAGGCAACACACAATTTACCGGAGCCAAGCCGCAAGACCTTCGTACCGGGGCCAGGTTATCGAACGATCGATCTATCGTGTGCTAATGGTTGAGGCAGCAGAAAAAGAGGAAAAAGAGGCCTCCTCTCCGAACAGTACTTACCCAATCTCGTGCAACCATTAGCACCTAGTGTCGGGCCGGGTCGTGTAATTTACGTCCGAGATAACACGTATCCGGGGATCTTGGCAGGGCCAGCACACACGGTGGCTGGCCGGGTAATAATCTTAAATGGTCATATTTTGAATCTTAATCGACAAAAACACACTTCAGCTGGCGGAACGGCTAGCCCGATGGGCGATTAACGGCAGCAAACCTACCTTTTCCTTTGCTGGTTTGAAGCCGGACAACAGTTGCTCCTTTTCTTGCGGGGATTTTGGTTTAATGTTAGGTACTTAAGCGATGTGAAAGTAGTAGTGTTAGGATGAATTCAATTTGATCAGATAATATTGCGTTTTGAGACTAGGATTGGAAGATTTTGTTGGTGTTGGATTCTATAAATTGCGGTTGTGTTAAGAGAAACATTTTTTAATTAAGCGTGTAACAACTATAGAGGGTTCTATGATGACTGAAGCTTAAATATCTGCTTAATTTAAATCACATTTTTGTGAAAATGTCGAGCAATGCAACCAAATCAGATAAACTCATTCCAAAGCGTTTGACAACTGAGACATACCATTTAGACAGTTAGTTCGCTAAGCGTGTAACAAAGTTCGATATTTTGTAGAAACATGAAACCATATAACAGTGCACATAAAGATGGTATTCATTTTTTAAAGTTCTTCTTCTTCTTTCTTGGCCTAACGACCTCTTAAGGTCATGCCTGCCATTTCTGGCTTACTAGACTAATTGATACCGCATAGTTGGTTAGTCAATCCTCACTATGGGGGAACGGCCCAGATGAGACTTGAACCCCGGTCCTGCCGTGTGAAGACCGGCGCCGCTGTCGCATCACCACCGAGCCGCCCTTAAAGTTATGAACAGTAAAAATATTTTATATACATTTCTGGAGCATCATTGAGAGGAGCTATCCTTGCAAATAAGCTAGAGAATGATCTTAAACAAACCAAAACAAAGACATCTGCTCAAATCAAAATTGTTGGTTTTTGCCCGTCGTCCCGTTGTAACGAAAGCTAGAAACATTTTAGCAGCAAAACGTCAAAACATTCAAAAAAATTAATTCAAATCATCATGAAACCCAGAGTACCAATAAAATCTTAAACAACGATATGCAGCATAAATTAAAAAAAATATACGTACAAGGATGGATAAAATAATAGGTCTACCAAGTTTTTCATAAATTTAATTTATTTCATTCATTTTTTCTATTTAGTTAAAGCATTGCTATTGAAAAAACGGCGTCCAGCCGTCATACTGGAATTTAAATAAATAAATAAAGCATTGCTATTTTTGTAATATCTAGATGAAAATTTTTCAGTCTGCCTCCAGCTTCCGATGCGAAAGGACGTATTTTGTTCGGAAGCGCCAATCGGATCCAATAATAAATAAGACATAAAGTTTGACGCTAAATCAACAACTTTCCCTTTATTTAATCGATGGACATGACTGAACTTTTCACCGAAACTTTGGCTCATGTGTGTATGCCTGTTTAGCTACTAAACTTCTTTCAACATCCGGCCGGGGGTCATTTCGACCATCCAGCATCGTCCAACCACCAGGTGTGATTTGCCAAACGCTTTACGCTTCATTATGGTGCGTTTAAAAATTCAATCGAACAGTTTGGTCATCGATCATCATCATCATCGCCGTCGTCGTGTTACGCGCGTCGCAATAGCTAATGGTTGCGCCAAAGCGAAAAAGCAAACCCATCCCGTCCCATCACCTTTTTTTTGTGCTTGAAAATGACTCGATCGATCTTCCACCAAAACTGCAGCTCCGAATCAATTCACATTCGGTGTGCCGGTAATGGTTCTCCCATTTTATCCTGCTTCACTGGGAAAAATGGGGAGAAACCCAGCGCTGTCGTAGCCGTTTTTGAGAAAGACTTTTTCTTTCATTTTACGACGCATCGGGCAAAGCAAGATGCAGAAAGAAGCGTGAGCGAAGCGATAGAGAGAGGACTCGCGAGTTGGCGAGTTAATTAGTTTTGGCACGCAAATTTACTGTTCCATTGACGCGACTAAAGACGCGCGATGTTGAACTTGCTTTTGTTGCTGTTGATGGATGCTATTTAGTTTTTTTTTTATTTTTCACTACTCGCACAACCGTTACGCAGCGTTACACGCTCGGGGCGCCACCAGCCTAACCTACACTTGCTACTGTGGGAATTTTCCTCCACTTGAGCCCGATCCGGTGATGGCTTCGATCAGACATCAGCCAAAGGGTTCCACTCCAACACACTTCAAACACAGAAAACAACACCGAACATGAGCGACGGGGAAAGAGGGGAGGAGTGTAACCCCTTGGACTAAACATTTGGACGTCATGCTAATGACCATTTTGTGCTCACGGTCTCCGCCGTCGTCGTGTACCGTGCGTACGTTCCTGGCTTGCCCAGCGTTGAAGTCTTTTCCCAAAGAGTGAACCAGCCAAAAAAAAATCCTACCCCAAAACGGCTCGAGTGGATCGTGTGTGTTCCGCTCGATCGAGTAACGCCTCGGGAACGCTGCCCGGTACCGGCGCGAATACGATCGATTCGGTAAAGCCCGTAAATAAGATGTAATCGCATTTTAGGCTGTTGCAAATCAATTCATTCGCTTTATTTGCCCATCTGATAGAAAAACCATCTGAAAACACCGTCCGCGGGAACGGGACTGGGAATGGAATCGGGTTGTGACCGGTGGGCGATGTTCACGAGAGTTAAACTTTATGAGCTTGTTCAGTTGATTTGCCGTGGCAAGGCATGACGGGGTTTTTTTTGTATGTTTTCTAATGGAAAATCCTGAATAGTGGCTTCAGGAAGAACCTTCTGTGAAAAATGTTTGAGTTATTCTGGTAGCAAGGAGTTGAATGTGCTCGTCCAAATAAAGATACACAATATAATATAACAAATGCAGCAAATAAAAAACAAGCTTCGTAGATAATAATCTAAATGATTTTTTGTGGAACTATAATTAGCTCAAGTCTTTCAAAGTTCATAATAATAGACAGTATTTGGCAATTTCTGTTTCTTGGCTTAAATTATGAAAGAAGAACCACGAATGTATAGCAACATGGCGAGGCCATCTTTATAGTCATAATAGTCAGCTTTGCATTCGGCGAAACAAATCGGTATAGATTTGAAGCCCGGATTGGTCGTGCTACTGTCTTGATCAAAGATCCATTACACTATGTTTTTATTTTGATAAAAACTAAACATTTATGTACAAATTTTTTAAACAAATTTGTTGATTACAACAACTTCAAATCTAGCGTACGTGAGGAAGTTGGGGTACATGTAGAGACGATGTACCGGTACAAAGAACATCTAACGATATTTTCTTCGATCAAATACTGACTTAGTTGAGGTAATAGGAAGGAAGTTAAGGTTATGGTAAGAGACGATGGCATCTATAGGCTGCATCAGTATGCGCAAAGCACTAGATGTTCTAAAGCACAATGCAAACCTGACCAGAGTCTATATCTGGGAATTCATTATGTGTAGCAGTACCCTGTGTGGAACCTCGTTGTGCGCCTACTAGAATGAAATGATTCGTTGATTTGTGGATAATCTGTAGTTATTGATGGTGTTTTCTAGACCCATCACCAGTTATTAGATCTATATGGCCTTTTAGGTATCTGGAAGCCTGTCGAACATCATCAGGCGTTAGATTATGGTTCATATAAAAAATGCAAAAAGCCAGATGCTCGGATACATCACGGATACATTATAGAGATGGAGCCAATGCACGGAGGATTCCTAGCATATACAATGTGTTGTGTCCCGAGGCATCCTTGCTCAACAACGTACCGATCAAATAATCAGATTGAGTGAAGATTGAGACCAACCTTGACTGCATAGGAGGTTCAATTGGGATGTGTCCAGATTTCGTGATCGAAAATCCTTTAACGTATCTAGCTCTTGACCTATTTGATTAATTGGATCTGAATGTCATAATCTAGATGACCTATTCTTACCTATTCTTATCTATCCTACTCTGTTGCGCCATCTCGCGGAAACTAACCTAACGTTCTATTTCTTCTTTCTTGGCCCAACGACCTCTTAAGGTCATGCCTGCCATTTCTGGCTTACTAGACTTATTGTTACCACATAGTTGGATAGTCAGTCCTCACTATGGGGGAACGGCCCAGATGGGACTTGAACCGTGTGAAGACCGGCGGCGGTGTCGCATCTACCACCGGGCCGCCCATACCTAACGTTATGGTACTCGAATCTGGTGACATTGTAGAGGCCACAGCAAGAAGCGCCTGTGGTTGGCAGGCGATATGAACAGTACCAGAATGACTTGTGAACTATTAGTATTCCGAAACTGAATATCTAATTTGTGAATAAACATTTCGCTCTTTAGGTGTGATCAAGCGGTGTCTTATAAAATTGAACATAAACAACACGTTTAATATTACAAACTCAATTCAAACTCTTAAAAGCGAAAACTATAATCGATTTAATGTATGTACCAATGTAAACAAATAATCTGTACGATTTTATTTTCTTATCGTACAACGCCGCACCGCCAATCAACCTGCGATATTCATGTTAAACCAATGCAATCGAACGAAAGATGCAGTGAAATATAAAACGCGATCGTATCGAGCGTTTCAGAAACACAGCAGATGGGGTTGTATTTAAATTGTAAATTGATTTGTACCCGAAGCCGTTTTTGAGAAAGACTTTTTCTTTCATTTTACGACGCATCGGGCAAAGCAAGATGCAGAAAGAAGCGTGAGCGAAGCGATAGAGAGAGGACTCGCGAGTTGGCGAGTTAATTAGTTTTGGGTCATCGATCATCATCATCATCGCCGTCGTCGTGTTACGCGCGTCGCAATAGCTAATGGTTGCGCCAAAGCGAAAAAGCAAACCCATCCCGTCCCATCACCTTTTTTTTGTGCTTGAAAATGACTCGATCGATCTTCCACCAAAACTGCAGCACCGAATCAATTCACATTCGGTGTGCCGGTAATGGTTCTCCCATTTTATCCTGCTTCACTGGGAAAAATGGGGAGAAACCCAGCGCTGTCGTAGCCGTTTTTGAGAAAGACTTTTTCTTTCATTTTACGACGCATCGGGCAAAGCAAGATGCAGAAAGAAGCGTGAGCGAAGCGATAGAGAGAGGACTCGCGAGTTGGCGAGTTAATTAGTTTTGGGTCATCGATCATCATCATCATCGCCGTCGTCGTGTTACGCGCGTCGCAATAGCTAATGGTTGCGCCAAAGCGAAAAAGCAAACCCATCCCGTCCCATCACCTTTTTTTTGTGCTTGAAAATGACTCGATCGATCTTCCACCAAAACTGCAGCACCGAATCAATTCACATTCGGTGTGCCGGTAATGGTTCTCCCATTTTATCCTGCTTCACTGGGAAAAATGGGGAGAAACCCAGCGCTGTCGTAGCCGTTTTTGAGAAAGACTTTTTCTTTCATTTTACGACGCATCGGGCAAAGCAAGATGCAGAAAGAAGCGTGAGCGAAGCGATAGAGAGAGGACTCGCGAGTTGGCGAGTTAATTAGTTTTGGGTCATCGATCATCATCATCATCGCCGTCGTCGTGTTACGCGCGTCGCAATAGCTAATGGTTGCGCCAAAGCGAAAAAGCAAACCCATCCCGTCCCATCACCTTTTTTTTGTGCTTGAAAATGACTCGATCGATCTTCCACCAAAACTGCAGCACCGAATCAATTCACATTCGGTGTGCCGGTAATGGTTCTCCCATTTTATCCTGCTTCACTGGGAAAAATGGGGAGAAACCCAGCGCTGTCGTAGCCGTTTTTGAGAAAGACTTTTTCTTTCATTTTACGACGCATCGGGCAAAGCAAGATGCAGAAAGAAGCGTGAGCGAAGCGATAGAGAGAGGACTCGCGAGTTGGCGAGTTAATTAGTTTTGGGTCATCGATCATCATCATCATCGCCGTCGTCGTGTTACGCGCGTCGCAATAGCTAATGGTTGCGCCAAAGCGAAAAAGCAAACCCATCCCGTCCCATCACCTTTTTTTTGTGCTTGAAAATGACTCGATCGATCTTCCACCAAAACTGCAGCACCGAATCAATTCACATTCGGTGTGCCGGTAATGGTTCTCCCATTTTATCCTGCTTCACTGGGAAAAATGGGGAGAAACCCAGCGCTGTCGTAGCCGTTTTTGAGAAAGACTTTTTCTTTCATTTTACGACGCATCGGGCAAAGCAAGATGCAGAAAGAAGCGTGAGCGAAGCGATAGAGAGAGGACTCGCGAGTTGGCGAGTTAATTAGTTTTGGGTCATCGATCATCATCATCATCGCCGTCGTCGTGTTACGCGCGTCGCAATAGCTAATGGTTGCGCCAAAGCGAAAAAGCAAACCCATCCCGTCCCATCACCTTTTTTTTGTGCTTGAAAATGACTCGATCGATCTTCCACCAAAACTGCAGCACCGAATCAATTCACATTCGGTGTGCCGGTAATGGTTCTCCCATTTTATCCTGCTTCACTGGGAAAAATGGGGAGAAACCCAGCGCTGTCGTAGCCGTTTTTGAGAAAGACTTTTTCTTTCATTTTACGACGCATCGGGCAAAGCAAGATGCAGAAAGAAGCGTGAGCGAAGCGATAGAGAGAGGACTCGCGAGTTGGCGAGTTAATTAGTTTTGGGTCATCGATCATCATCATCATCGCCGTCGTCGTGTTACGCGCGTCGCAATAGCTAATGGTTGCGCCAAAGCGAAAAAGCAAACCCATCCCGTCCCATCACCTTTTTTTTGTGCTTGAAAATGACTCGATCGATCTTCCACCAAAACTGCAGCACCGAATCAATTCACATTCGGTGTGCCGGTAATGGTTCTCCCATTTTATCCTGCTTCACTGGGAAAAATGGGGAGAAACCCAGCGCTGTCGTAGCCGTTTTTGAGAAAGACTTTTTCTTTCATTTTACGACGCATCGGGCAAAGCAAGATGCAGAAAGAAGCGTGAGCGAAGCGATAGAGAGAGGACTCGCGAGTTGGCGAGTTAATTAGTTTTGGCACGCAAATTTACTGTTCCATTGACGCGACTAAAGACGCGCGATGTTGAACTTGCTTTTGTTGCTGTTGATGGATGCTATTTAGGTTTTTTTTATTTTTCACTACTCGCACAACCGTTACGCAGCGTTACACGCTCGGGGCGCCACCAGCCTAACCTACACTTGCTACTGTGGGAATTTTCCTCCACTTGAGCCCGATCCGGTGCTGGCTTCGATCAGACATCAGCCAAAGGGTTGCACTCCAACACAAACACAGAAAACAACACCGAACATGAGCTACGGGGAAAGAGGGGAGGAGTGAAACCCCTTGGACTAAACATTTGGACGTCATGCTAATGACCATTTTGTGCTCACGGTCTCCACCGTCATCGTGTACCGTGCGTACGTTCCTGGCTTGCCCAGCGTTGAAGTCTTTTCCCAAACAGTGAACCAGCCAAAAAAAAAATCCTACCCCAAAACGGCTCGAGTGGATCGTGTGTGTTCCGCTCGATCGAGTAACGCCCCGGGAACGCTGCTCGGTACCGGCGCGAATACGATCGATTCGGTAAAGCCCGTAAATAAGATGTAATCGCATTTTAGGCTGTTGCAAATCAATTCATTCACTTTATTTGCTGGATAGAAAAACCATCTGAAAACACCGTCCGCGGGAACGGGACTGGGAATGGAATCGGGTTGTGACCGGTGGGCGATGTTCACGAGAGTTAAACTTTATGAGCTTGTTCGGTTGATTTGCCGTGGCAAGGCATGAAGGGGTTTTTTTTGTATGTTTTCTAATGGAAAATCCTGAATAGTGGCTTCAGGAAGAACCTTCTGTGAAAAGTGTTTGAGTTATTCTGGTAGCAAAGAGTTGAATGTGTTCGTCCAAATAAAGATACACAATATAATATAAGAAAAGCAGCAAATAAAAAACAAGCTTCATATATAATAATCTAGATGATTTTTTGTGGAACTATAATTAGCTCAAGTCTTTCAAAGTTCATAATAATAGACATTATTTGGCTATTTCTGTTTCTTGGCTTAAATTATGAAAGAAGAACCACGAATGTATAGCTAAACGGCGAGGCCATCCTTATAGTCCCGCATTCGGCGAAACAACTCGGTTTAGATTTGAAGCCCGGATTGGTCGTACTACACTAACTTGATCCAAGATCCTTTCCACTATGTTTTTATTTTGATAAAAACCAAACATTTACATATTTTTTAAATTTGTTTATTACAAAAACTTCAAATCTAGTATACATGAAACAGTTGGGGTACATGTAGGGTCGATGTACCCTACAATATCTGGGAATTCATTATGTGTAGCAGTACCCTGTGTGGAACCTCGTTGTGCGCCTACTAGAATGAAATGATTCGTTGGTTTGAGGATAATCTGTAGTTATTAATGGTGTTTTCTAGACCCATCACCAGTTATTAGATCTATATGGCCTTTTAGGTATCTGGAAACCTGTCGAACCCATCATCAAGGCGTTAGATTATGGTTCATATGGAAAATGCAAAAAGCCAGATGCTCGGATACATCACGGATACATTATAGAGATGGAGCCAATGCACGGAGGATTCCTAGCATATACCATGTGTTATGTCCCGAGGCATCCTTGCTCAACAACGTACCGATCAAATCATCAGATTGAGTGAAGATTGAGACCAACCTTGACTGCATAGGAGGTTCAATTGAGATATCGGGATTCGAAATTCTCCAGATTTCGTGATCGAAAATTCTTTAACGTATCTAGCTCTTAACCTATTTTATTAATTGGATCTGAATGTCATAATCTAGATGACCTATTCTTACCTATTCTTATCTATCCTGCTCTGTTGCGCCATCTCGCGGAAACTAACCTAACGTTATGTTACTCGAATCTGGTGACATTGTAGAGGCCACATGACTTGTGCACTATTAGTATTCCGAAACTAAATATCTAATTTGTGAATAAACATTTCGCTCTTTAGGCGTGATCAAGCGGTGTCTTATAAAATTGAACATAAACAACACGTTTAATATTACAAACTCAATTCAAACTCTTAAAAGCGAAAACTTTAATCGATTTAATGTATGTACCAATGTAAACAAATAATCTGTACGATTTTATTTTCTTATCGTACAACGCCGCACCGCCAATCAACCTGCGATATTCATGTTAAACCAATGCAATCGAGCGAAAGATGCAGTGAAATAAAAAACGCGATCGTATCGAGCGTTTCAGAACCACAGCAGATGGGGTTGTATTTAAATTGTAAATTGATTTGTACCCGA
>KZ061745.1:366820-379172 GCA_002091835.1 Anopheles maculatus
TAGAGGAAGGCCCACAGATTGGAGACTTTTAATTTATCACTTTAAAGCTGCCTTCTGCCGCGTCTTATGATGTTCGGCCGAAGTCGATGTTCGGCTTGATGTGTCCCTTCTCTTGTGGGGTGGATGGATGCGCCCTGACCTTTCTTTCACTTTTTTTTCGCGCGTAGCGATGTAAGGTAAACAGCTGGTTTGGTTGGTGTGTTGAACTGATGTACTCTTTAGTTTTATATGCTTTTTGTTGTTGTTCCATTTGTAGTCCTTTCGAACGATGAAAAGTTATGTTGTTCGATCGTGGGATTTTGTCCAGGAAGCTCAATATTAGCAGGAAGTAGTACCATACCGGTGGCTATGCATTGTGGGTTTTATTATTTTATGATACCAGGAACAATCTCTCACTGTAAGCCACAAAGGAATTGTGAGTCAAGAGGATTGGGAATTGTTTTAATATCAATTAATGGACACATTTACAGGATACAACAGGGATATAAAAGGTGATAATTAAATGAAACTATTCCTTAATAACTTGTTTGGATGATTTCTTTCCTCACAGAAGAATTCAAATGGAGTGGAAAACAAATCGACGACGGGCTCATGCAACTTCGGTTTATAACTTTCGATAAGCAAAGCTTCCTTCAATTTCAACATCATCCGATTCTTACTTGACGGCCATCAGTTGACCATCAGTTTGTTAAATGATCATGCCTGTTATCCACTGCCCACCATACACTGCCCACCATTCGCTAATTAGTGGGGGAGTTAAATAATGAGGCGTTAATCGGGAATCACATCAAAAGCCGAACGATATTTCATGCCCCCTAAAATTTACATGCCGATCGACGTCGGCTCGCTGGGTGGGCATCTCCAAAATGTGGGTTCCCTTTCATGCGAAACCCTTGCAAAACGCACCGTGTGGTCGTCGTTATGGATTGTGCGTGGACTCTTGTTGCTTTCGTCTTCTTTTGCTAATGTGACATTCGGACAATAATAAAAAGTACCATATGCCGAGAGCGAGCACAGTCCATATCCCCGAAGATGGGACATCGGTCTAGTGAAAGTTACTTTCTTTCACTGTTCAGCCCCAAAAAGATGTGCAAATCATACGGCGGTCGGGTTGAAGAAGGCTTTCGCCATAAAATTCAGAACATTCACACATTCACCGTTCAGCCGTCCATTAGTGGTTGAAGATGGAAAAATAAAATTGAGCTAAACGATTGACAATAGGATTCAGTAGAGTTCAAGGTGAAAGGACAGAAGATAATGGCAGTGTTTGAGGTTGAAATAAGTTAAACATATTCAAGCATATGAGGCTTGTGTTTTAGACGATGCTTTCAAAGATGATGATTCAATATTGTCTAAATGTTTGACAAAAGAGATTATGAGAATTAAATTAAAAATGTTAATAATTCAAGTATTGCTTCTTGTAAGTCAATTCCTATTAAAATGTTTCATTTTATTTTATTTTGTAAGCAAAAATTTATCCAAGTTGATCAAATTGCACTGCACTGGCGATCACAGATATAAAACACAATAAACTTGCAATACATATTGATGCTCGGTGTAGAATAGATTACATTCGATTATAAACATCATTCAGAAGTGTACCAAAGATAAATTAAGCAAAATGTCGTCGCATGATTAATCGTTTGCGACGTGACAAAATAATTATAACAATTGTGTCCAGCGAAACATACAATTCACTCGACAGTGTCATTTGAATATTGATCGATTTCATTGGCCCCAAAGCCACTGGCGGTCAGCGTTACAAAGGGGTTGTCGCTGCTCGGGGTGAAGTTTCATATGATTCCATTATAGGTCGCGCATATCATCATGACAACATGTGGTAATTGGGTGGCTGGTCAACAACTTCATCGCTTCCAGCTGAGTTAGCGTTCATCAATCTTTAAACCTAACCACAGCCTGTACCGCTCGTGCAGCTTCGCTATGCGTAATTCGTTAGTATCTAACAAATACTACTGTCGACGGTATCCTCTCCCAAAAACACTAACACTCTGCACGTGCTACTCGTTTGGACTTCTCCCCCGGGGGCACCAGTAGCTTGCTATCCAATTATTCCACCAGGATGCTGATAATCGACCAACCGATTGAAGGACATTAAAACCAGGCGTCTTCTTACTATCACATCGAGGGCTCGAGGGTGACTCTATCTAATTGAGATCGTAAATAGAAATCTCCGTGACGAGGAAGCAAATCAAGCGCACGGCTCAGGATTTAAAAGCTCGCCGGCACAGCGCATGCCACAAGTTTCGCCTGAGCTTCAGATTGTCAGTGCTACAGGATCGAAACAGTGGCTGTAAGTTGGCCGGTGGACAAGCTTTGATTGAGCATCAGGTTTCGATGGTAATAAATACGTTTAGTCGGCCCTGTTGCTCTGTTCCACACCGGGAATGCACTGCGTGTCGCTGATTTTGATTCCAGAGCAAAAAAAAAATAAATCGAATCTCAGTTACGAGTCCATGCTAATAATCCTTCTGTGTGCGATAATCGATTATCGAAAACGAATTGACAACTGCATTGATTGCTGCTGTGGTAAATCGGCCTCGGTGGGCCATATACGGAGCCACAGCTGTTCACCCATTGCCAGATTCTGCTCAGATAGGTACTAACGCTTCATCAAGCCTTTGGCCTTTGTGTTGTTGTCGTGCTGGTTAAATTTGCGTATCGATACGTGTATCAGTGCCACATCCTACCAATGCAGTGCGCCAGATCAGAGCGAATGGCCAGAGGGTAAATTTCAATTATGAGCTCGAGATCGCCGGTGCACACTGCATGGGACGTCTTCACGCGCCCGGAATCAACGGCATCGACACGAGCCTGTGATACGTTCACCGATACGTTCGTCCACGTTCCACCTGCAACAAGAGCTTCAAAACGTTCAGTTGTGACGGCGCGAAACACGCGCAGTCCGAGGGGTAACGGTGGGTAAAGGCGTTGAAAATCTCCCGTCGTGATTCGAGTGATCGAGTTGATCCGTAAGTTGATGAGAGATTAAACAAGGGCAAAGAATCAGAGACATGGAAGAAGTATGAGTAACATTGATAGGTTATTAATGAAATGAAAGATATCAGCTCAGCGACTGGGAAACATTCAAAGGCATTGGTTTGCTAACTCTGATATGAAGTTTTCGAAATAATACTGTAATCCGTATTTCTTTCATGACATAAGTGAACGACATTACAGTTTGAAGTCTTTCACAAATTTCTTCTTATTGTCGCGTGCTAATGCGTAACAATCGGAGTGGTCTTTTTATGTCTTAGTGATAGCGTTTCCGGTTTTTTACACGGCAGGCTCGAGAAACAAAACCATTCTACATCAATCCAGTACTACAACCACTTCGAAAGTCTTGGAATGCTCCAACAATTCTCAATACTGCTCACAGTCTAGAACAGTTGTCTGCCAATTAAATATTCAAGACGTTCTGACGGACGTATCAACGCCATTACTACAGATCAATAACATGACATGAACAGATATAAACCTGGCAAGTCGGGCTTAAAATTCTGCCGAACATCTTCCTCACAAATGAGGTAAAACAAGTTTCGCCTTTTTTGGACCTTTTTTTCGCCTTAGAAACGTGTGTGAGTACTGGAACTATAAAGATTTTGTACAGCTTCACCCGTCGTCCTTAAATTTTGGACAACGTCTAAGGTTCTGCACATCACACATGGTGCCGCAATCATGCCGCATGGCTTGTTAAACTCCAATCTGAAGTTGAGAGCCGCCTACTTAATCCTTTGGTAAGTTTCTGCTACATAGAAGAGCCTCAAACCAATGAAGTCTATTCCAAGATCTGGATTGACTTACAGAAGTTTCGAGTCTCGAAAGACCCTCTCTAACATCAGAGTGAAGAGCAGAAACGCTCTTGATGGCCACGATTATCTAACTATCACTTCTTTAAAATTATTGTTACAACTTTAAATAAGTCACATAATTTCTTTACCACAAATATTGGTATAAATTGCTGTCAAGATGATTGAAAACAAGAGTATGTAATCGATTTAACTCACAATAATACTTCTTTTATAAATTTTCTCAACTTGTGTTAAAAAACGAAAACGATAGCTCAACTTAACTTGCCATTCTGACATTGATTTACTGAGGTCCGTGCATCTAGAGCAGCTGTTAAGTAGCAAATGTGCTAAGCACTAGACTATCTGTCTACAACAACTTTACCATGGTAAAGATCGCTCTACAAAAAAAAAAGAAAACCGACCACTCGCAATCGCGGAATGCATTCGACCGGCGGCATGCATGTGAGAGTCCCGTGGATCGTGGCATTATTTATGGCTTTATGTCCCCAGGCTACACACGGTGTCGGTCTCAGCGGCTTCAACAATTAGCAGTTCTGTTCCAATGTAGCATAGCATAGAAAAACGAACAAAATGGGTGAAAAATGCAACTCCCACTAAACATAAAAAGGAGCTAAAGAAGCAGTGATCTTAGGGTCAAACTTTTGACATGAGCCAGAAACCCTCCTCCAATGGAAACCGATCGAACCAATTCCTTCTGGGCACTGAAGCAGTAGTGCCGGAGAAACGCGCTCACCCGGGGAGGGTCCCAATTAATCATTTGCTTACGTACATATCGCACCAGTGACAGCGATACAACACTAATTACGTTACAATTAGGCTTTGGAGGTGTGTGAACGTGAAGCACACGAGAAAATGGACCAAGCGTTTCTTGTTTGCTGATGCCCGGAGGATGTTTCGTAGTTTGCCTTTGGAACTACTGATCCTAACTGTTTGTGATCGACGTAAAAAGTATGTCTTTATCGTAGGATGATCGTTTTGGAAATAAAATATATTTCAATACATATATCATTTGATATTCCTATTTCTTCTCTGGCTCTATATTCTCAAAAGATCTAATCGTAAGACTTCCATCTTCCTTTTAAATTTAGTCCTTAAAACTTACTAAACTCTTTCAAAATCATTCAAATAAAAATTTCTATGAAAGTAAAATTGTTTTTATCAATTTCATTCTTACAAAGCATGTATGAATAATATACAAACTTGATATGTTTCGAAACGACAGCTCCTGGACGTAATTAGTTAACAACCTTTTATATCAAATGCACCGCACAGCAACATAAATCAAAACAATGATTAGCTTGCGCTTGGGAAAATTAACCCACACGAAGATCGATCGATTGTGTGTCGCGCGTATCAGCCGCATATACGTATGCATTCCAGCCAATTCGATCGACAGATTGATCGATTGGCGGTCCGGCATTGATACAGTGGGCCAAAGAAAAACTAGCCCCAATAAACATGAGCACCACGGCACACCGCCCGACATGCTGCTTCTGCGATTGATTTAAAAGTTGAACAAAAAACAAAAAACCTCACCCTTAACATCATTCGACTGCTGCACGTCGCAGACGGCGAAGCTAAGCAGTGGCAGGAAACATTTATGAATCTTACCTTGTTTCTGAGCAGCGCAGACACAAAAAAAAGAAACTACGCGTGGAAAACCGCACCACTCGACAGCGATTGAGCGACGGCGGTAATAAATAAAAGCCAGAAAATTATAAATACACGTTCGGTCGTATCGGCTGTTGGTCGTTTTTCACTGCAGGAAAACCGTTGTCCACTCGCGCTTGTCAGAACGAAGCCAATCATTGGTGCATTCGCACGTTCGATCGAACTGATCGTTCAGTGGGTTTTCCGATAAGGGTACAGTCAGAAAAACGAGAGCGTCTGTGCCACCGCCTTGTCAGGAAATTATTCACATTGCAAGCAGTTTTTATGAAAACAAAACATTTCCTATTCTATTTTTCTTTTCCACGAGACTCATCATATCATTCGAGAGCTTCTATCATCATTAATCTCTCAAACCACCCGGCACTACTTTCCTTCGCTAGCGATAATATTTATGTCTCCGCTTTTCCGGACAGCGCCTGTAAACTGTTGATCGAACGATTGGCAGGATTTTATTTTTCCGCCGCAAACCGTCTGCGTTTTATTGTCCATTGGATTGATCTGGGATGGGATATTCGCTTTTTCTTTCACCTTCCTATACTAAACCACAATCAACATCGATCAAGGTGAAGGCGACGGACACTAAACCGTTGGCTTTATTTTATCTAAGTACGTTGAAGCACAGTGCAAAAAAAAATCGCTAATCACCACGTGGGAACGGGTGGTACTAGATCGCTTCTCTTGCACTGTCTTCATGAGAAAACATCTTCCAAGTGCATCCTACACTTGCTGGAAAAAGGAATCAATTCACCTTTGCAAGCGTACAGCCCAGCAACAAACGGACGCGCAGAAGCGTAGGGATGCCGTTTTTCGCGATGTTTGATTTATGTTTCCTTCGGTGGAAAATTAATCTGAATTTACGAGCCCCACCGGAACGGTGCCTCATCTTAATCGTTAGTTGTTTTTTAGTTTTCGCTGTGCTGTGGATAAAAATTCTCACCACGCTTACGTCGCTCAATGTGTACGTCGAGATTTCCAATGAAACGCCCGGAAGCGTCATAACAAGGCGTTTTTCCTACCACAGCTACAGGACAGTTGCGGTCTCGTTTCAAAACAAGATTGATATCGAGCCGCTTGGTTCCGATACATTTACTTATTGATTTATACGTTCGTGGCAAACCGACCAGAGTAAGATTTTCATGTGCTCGATTAGCATTTCTGCCGTGGGAAGTGGCGCGCACCGTGTATTTGCTCAACGAAGCGAGGAAACACCACTAAAAATGATCAGTACGTAAATGAAATGAATTATTATTGTGCACTGGATTAAATGATCTTCAATTAAACAAGTTTGTTTTGTTGTTATAAACAAAACAAAACTTGTGAGATAATACACAATGCGAAAATAAAGGTGCCATCCTTTAATCTTTCACAAAAAAAAGCTTCCTGATGGGAAAAAATATTAACACGGATCGAATACATCAAGCTTGGCGTACGATCGCTCCTAGGACCTTTACTTCGCATTCTTGCAGATATATTTTGATGCGATGCTTTGCGATATTTTGATACGTAAATACTTTGAATGTTTCGATGCAATACTGTTAAGTAAACAATATCAAATAAGTTTGTGACTAACGTATGTCAGTATTGAAACAGGTTGACTCAAGCTACTACGTACAACATACTGCTGCTCAGTTACATCGAATTGGTGTTTTTCGCCATAATCTGTTCGCCAAACTTGATTTTATACTTTCATTTAAATTGTTGATTGAGGAAGCAACATTTCTGAAGGATCTTTCTTGTACAAATAATTAAACACCATCCGATGGTTATCGTTTCTATGTTGGTTTTTAGACCACCCAATCCACACGCTGTTGTCCTCGCAATCAGAACATTTAACTGCTTCCCACTGCTGGCTGTTGATTATTGTAGCAAAAAGCTTATAACCCGTTCCGCAAGCAAACGGGTATTAACTGTTCTCGCGTTGCGTTTGCAAAACCAACTCGTAGCACAACAGGAAGCATTGCAGATGTTATCATATCGCATTAAATTCGCGGACGCGGCTATAAAACCCTGTACCCGAAAGTGGCAAAAATATGATGTACCTTTAGCGGTGGGCGATCATTTTATCTTGTTTTTGTCTTTTTGTTTTTTGTTTCGCTCTCCATTCACACATTTAAGCCCGGGAGTTTCATTTGCTGCCGGTGCTGCTTTTCGCAAATGAATGTTATACGAAAAGTCGCTATTAAAATCACATTAAAAGTTGAACAAAAACCGTTTCACCTCCGGCATGGAAGGACATGTAGATGATGGCGAGGTGTTGTTTAAGAAATGGTCCCGTTTTATGACGATCATAATCGTGTGCGCCATTAACACACGGCACGTTGCATCGGTGTAAGGAGTGCTTTCAATGGTGTTTCGGGTAATGGAAACGTTTAAAATTTATGTTGCGAGGGGATAAAAATCTACTGGTGTGCAAAATTGCTGCCAGACATATTCAATCATGCCGCATGGCTTGTTAAACTCCAATCTGAGGTTGAGAGCCGCCTACTTAATCCTTTGGTAAGATTCTGCTACATAGAAGAGCCTCAAACCAATGAAGTCTATTCCAAGATCTGGATTGACTTACAGAAGTTTCGAGTCTCGAAAGACCCTCTCTAACATCAGAGTGAAGAGCAGAAACGCTCTTGATGGCCACGATTATCTAACTATCACTTCTTTAAAATTATTGTTACAACTTTAAATAAGTCACATAATTTCTTTACCACAAATATTGGTATAAATTGCTGTCAAGATGATTGAAAACAAGAGTATGTAATCGATTTAACTCACAATAATACTTCTTTTATAAATTTTCTCAACTTGTGTTAAAAAACGAAAACGATAGCTCAACTTAACTTGCCATTCTGACATTGATTTACTGAGGTCCGTGCATCTAGAGCAGCTGTTAAGTAGCAAATGTGCTAAGCACTAGACTATCTGTCTACAACAACTTTACCATGGTAAAGATCGCTCTACAAAAAAAAAAGAAAACCGACCACTCGCAATCGCGGAATGCATTCGACCGGCGGCATGCATGTGAGAGTCCCGTGGATCGTGGCATTATTTATGGCTTTATGTCCCCAGGCTACACACGGTGTCGGTCTCAGCGGCTTCAACAATTAGCAGTTCTGTTCCAATGTAGCATAGCATAGAAAAACGAACAAAATGGGTGAAAAATGCAACTCCCACTAAACATAAAAAGGAGCTAAAGAAGCAGTGATCTTAGGGTCAAACTTTTGACATGAGCCAGAAACCCTCCTCCGGTGGAAACCGATCGAACCAATTCCTTCTGAGCACTGAAGCAGTAGTGCCGGAGAAACGCGCTCACCCGGGGAGGGTCCCAATTAATCATTTGCGTACGTACATATCGCACCAGTGACAGCGATACAACACTAATTACGTTACAATTAGGCTTTGGAGGTGTGTGAACGTGAAGCACACGAGAAAATGGACCAAGCGTTTCTTGTTTGCTGATGCCCGGAGGATGTGTTGTAGTTTGCCTTTGGAACTACTGATCCTAACTGTATGGGATCGACGTAAAAATTATGACTTTATCACAGGATGATCGTTTTGAAAATAAAATATATTTCAATACATTTATCATTTGATATTCCTATTTCTTCTCTGGCTCTATATTCTCAAAAGATCTTGTCGTAAGACTTCCATTCTCCTTTTAAATTTAGTCCTTAAAACTTACTAAACTCTTTCAAAATCATTCAAATAAAAATTTCTATGAAAGTAAAATTGTTTTTATCAATTTCATTCTTACAAAGCATGTATGAATAATATACAAACTTGATATGTTTCGAAACGACAGCTCCTGGACGTAATTAGTTAACAACCTTTTATATCAAATGCACCGCACAGCAACATAAATCAAAACAATGATTAGCTTGCGCTTGGGAAAATTAACCCACACGAAGATCGATCGATTGTGTGTCGCGCGTATCAGCCGCATATACGTATGCATTCCAGCCAATTCGATCGACAGATTGATCGATTGGCGGTCCGGCATTGATACAGTGGGCCAAAGAAAAACTAGCCTCAATAAGCATGAGCACCACGGCACACCGCCCTACATGCTGCTTCTGCGATTGATTTAAAAGTTGAACAAGAAACAAAAAACCTCACCCTTAACATCATTCGACTGCTGCACGTCGCAGACGGCGAAGCTAAGCAGTGGCAGGAAACATTTATGAATCTTACCTTGTTTCTGAGCAGCGCAGGCACAAAAAAAAAAGAAACTGCGCGTGGAAAACCGCACCACTCGACAGCGATTGAGCGACGGCGGTAATAAATAAAAGCCAGAAAATTATAAATACACGTTCGGTCGTATCGGCTGTTGGTCGTTTTTCACTGCAGGAAAACCGTTGTCCACTCGCGCTTGTCAGAACGAAGCCAATCATTGGTGCATTCGCACGTTCGATCGAACTGATCGTTCAGTGGGTTTTCCGATAAGGGTACAGTCAGAAAAACGAGAGCGTCTGTGCCACCGCCTTGTCAGGAAATTATTCACATTGCAAGCAGTTTTTATGAAAACAAAACATTTCCTATTCTATTTTTCTTTTCCACGAGACTCATCATATCATTCGAGAGCTTCTATCATCATTAATCTCTCAAACCACCCGGCACTACTTTCCTTCGCTAGCGATAATATTTATGTCTCCGCTTTTCCGGACAGCGCCTGTAAACTGTTGATCGAACGATTGGCAGGATTTTATTTTTCCGCCGCAAACCGTCTGCGTTTTATTGTCCATTGGATTGATCTGGGATGGGATATTCGCTTTTTCTTTCACCTCCCTATACTAAACCACAATCAACATCGATCAAGGTGAAGGCGACGGACACTAAACCGTTGGCTTTATTTTATCTAAGTACGTTGAAGCACAGTGCAAAAAAAAATCGCTAATCACCACGTGGGAACGGGTGGTACTAGATCGCTTCTCTTGCACTGTCTTCATGAGAAAACATCTTCCAAGTGCATCCTACACTTGCTGGAAAAAGGAATCAATTCACCTTTGCAAGCGTACAGCCCAGCAACAAACGGACGCGCAGAAGCGTAGGGATGCCGTTTTTCGCGATGTTTGATTTATGTTTCCTTCGGTGGAAAATTAATCTGAATTTACGAGCCCCACCGGAACGGTGCCTCATCTTAATCGTTAGTTGTTTTTTAGTTTTCGCTGTGCTGTGGATAAAAATTCTCACCACGCTTACGTCGCTCAATGTGTACGTCGAGATTTCCAATGAAACGCCCGGAAGCGTCATAACAAGGCGTTTTTCCTACCACAGCTACAGGACAGTTGCGGTCTCGTTTCAAAACAAGGTTGATATCGAGCCGCTCGGTTCCGATACATTTACTTATTGATTTATACGTTCGTGGCAAACCGACCAGAGTAAGATTTTCATGTGCTCGATTAGCATTTCTGCCGTGGGAAGTGGCGCGCACCGTGTATTTGCTCAACGAAGCGAGGAAACACCACTAAAAGTGATCAGTACGTAAATGAAATGAATTATTATTGTGTACTGGAATAATTGTTCTTCAATTAAACAGGTTTGTTTTGTTGTTATAAACAAAACAAAACTTGTGAGATAATACATAATGCGAAAATAAAGGTGCCATCCTTTAATCTTTAACAAAAAACGAACTTATCAAGGTATTCGAATTCCTTAGAATTTTTCCTAATTCCCATTGAAATAAAATTGCAATATACATATATCATTAAACATTATAGAAACAATTCTCAATGCAAGGCCAAAAGCGCGATCTTTTCATTTGATTCAAGATCTCATATAGCAAGTGCCACGATCGTGTCATCAAAGACTTCATTGACTAATGTTTCAAAAAACGTCCAATTCGAACAATTCAACGTATTACGGTCCGTATTTTAGTAGATGTCCTCTGTCAATCAAAATAGAGGAAATGTTTAAATCCGATATTTTGACACAGATATCGTGAAATTTAAACTTTTTGTGAACATCCAGGCGGCGGAAACAATGCGGACATTCAATACAGGATTTTTTCGATGGAGAATAAGATAATCTTTTGTTAGTTTTTTGGCAAGGAAAATAATCAAAATTGTCACTTGTAGTTCTGTTATCAAATGCCATAGCCTCTGACTCTGAAAGCTGTGTTCAAGTCTTCTTTAATAGGCATTCCTCAAAGATTTTCCGGATATTCTGGCTATCTTGGCAAGCTTCCTGATGGGGAAAAATATTAAGACGGATCGAATGCATCAAGCTTGGCGTACGATTGCTCTTAGGACCTTTACTTTGCTTTCTTGAAGAGATATTTTGATACGATAAACTTCACGATCTTCTTTTGTGTGAACAAGTCGTAAACACTTTGAATGTTTCGATGCAATACTGTTAAGTAAACAATATCAAATAAGTTTGTGACTAGCGTATGTCAGTATTGAAACAGGTTGACTCAAGTTACTACGTACAACATACTGTTGCTCAATTAGATCGAATTGGTGATTTTCGCCATAATCTGTTCGCCAAACTTGATTTTATACTTTCATTTAAATGGTTGATTGAGGAAGCAACATTTCTGAAGGATCTTTCTTGTACAAATAATTAAACACCATCCGATGGTTATCGTTTCTATGTTGGTTTTTAGACCACCCAATCCACACGCTGTTGTCCTCGCAATCAGAACATTTAACTGCTTCCCACTGCTGGCTGTTGATTATTGTAGCAAAAAGCTTATAACCCGTTCCGCAAGCAAACGGGTATTAACTGTTCTCGCGTTGCGTTTGCAAAACCAACTCGTACCACAACAGGAAGCATTGCAGATGTTATCATATCGCATTAATTCGCGGACGCGGCTATAAAACCCTGTACCCGAAAGTGGCAAAAATATGATGTACCTTTAG
>KZ061746.1:0-29902 GCA_002091835.1 Anopheles maculatus
GGAGCGTCGCGCTAAGTACGGGGAAGACGAAGCACCACCGGTCAATCGAAGCAAGGAACGGTTTCAGCGAGAAATCGAAAAGCAAACCCAATCGTCGTCGGCCTTTCCGCAGGGCACGGCTTCGGCGGTACCGATCGGGCAGAACAACATTGGCAACAAGTTGCTGCAGAAGATGGGATGGTCGGAGGGGCAGGGTTTGGGCAGAAGCAATCAAGGACGCGTTAACATCATAGAGGTACGGCATTGGTTCGGTGCTCTGTGGGTTATACATTTGTTTGCAATTAAGTACATTTGTTTATTTTCGATGTTTTGTGTTTAACAGGCAGAAGCGCGCGTGGCAAACGTTGGATTGGGCATCAAGGCGGCGGCACAATTTGGACGCACGACGGACGATTACAAAACGTATATAAAGAAAATGATGAAATCGCGCTACGAGCAGGTGGACGTGAAGGATTAAACACACGTGCTTTACGGTGACTGAATGCTTCGAGCACAGACTGTTTTATAGTTAATGTAATCGCTTCTCTTCGTCAGTTAGAATATTGTTTTACGTATAGCGTTTTTCTCCAACTGCAATATAATGGGTTGGTGGTAATACGTGTTTTTGTAGCAATTTTACATTCTTCGCATCATCAACCGCGTTTGTACAAAACCTTCCGTTAGCTAGCATTTAATGACTGCGCTAGCTTCTCTTGTTTACTTATAAACAGACGGCGTAATACGTTTTGTATTTTATTTTAGCAAACTTTTGAATGAACAGTAATGGTGTATACATGTTTCTCTTTAGAACTGTATAGAAAACGTAAATTTTGGCAATAAAACATCTCTTTGAATGGTCGAAACAATGGCGTCGGAATAAATATGTATGACAAGAAATCGCTTTCTAAAACGTTTAAGAAAAAAAACCCTTTTAAATGAGCTGCATTACGCTTGATCCCTGTGTATAGCTAACATTAAATTATACACACCAAAGGTCATCGCACTCTCGCCCCCCCATGTACAACGAACCAAAACGGAAACAGGATGTGTGGTATAAATCATAGCGCCACCGCGGTCCCGATGTTCCCAAGCCACAAACCCGCGCGATGTCGACGATCGTTCGCTGACAGGCTGACGAATAGAAAGAAACCCGCACAAAAACAACAATGCGATGTTATTTTTTGTATGCAGCGCGCGACCGATGTGATTCGATGATTTTTCCGCGAACGTTTGACAACTGTTTTTGTCGACACAAGCGCAAGGAAGACAGGAAGAAGGTGAAAAAGTGTCAATAAGACAACCGACAGAATGTGCGCTCGCTAAATTCGCTTCCACACACAAAAACAGACCACCAAAAAAGGGCTAAATAGTGAAGGAAAATGTCGGCGATTGATTTTTCCACCCGCTAGTGTCAACTGTGCGAAGCAAGCAAAAAAACGTTTTTGGTACGGTGTGCCGTTTGCTGCCCCGAACTAAGAAGGTAGCAAAGCAGTTTGCCATTTTGCCAGCCAGCAAGCGCAGAAGTGATGAATTATTGATCGTAAATTCAGCGAAAGTGAAAAATCTAATTGGTAGCAATGGGATTTGTTCTGTGAGGAGGAGCAGCTGCACACGGAACGTGTACCACATCGTGTATTGTCGTGGTATCGGTGTCGTCTGAATCTCGGGCTCCGCTCCGGTCTGAGCAGAGCGTCTAATGGTTGTACGCGGAATCGCGCAGTACGGATCTATTGTTGCCAAAAAAGGACTCGCCACTCGGACTGACAGAATCGATAGAGGGAAGTAGCAGCAGCAGCAGGAAGTGGTGGTTTGTTGGATGCTGGTGGGAGGCAATTGTAAGATGGACGTCGATTCGCCCAATGCCCTTAAGCGTTGCGCCAGTGCACCACAGATAAATAACCTCCTACCGAGCACCAGTGTTGGTGTGCAGCCGATGGAAGAAGGACAATCGCAACCCGTGCCAAGCACCAGCGGTAACAGCAACAGCAGCGTCAGCATTAGCAGCACCAGCCGGATACAGGGCGGTGGTGGCGGTCTGCAACAGCAACATCTGCAGCAGGTACTGCTGACGGAACCACTGCAAACGGGTAATGCAAGCATGCTGAACACAAACAATTTCCATCAGGGATCAACCGCCACAGGATCCAGGTACACGATAAGCGCGCCTCGTCTTTTTCACGAGTAGTTGCAGCTCAACCACACATGACTTTTGCTTTTTTTTTTCCACAGGGAATCACTTCCGACGTCGTTTTCAAACATATTTACACCGCGCGTTCGACGGTTCTCGGCCAGCTTTAGCCCGCTGGCCGTAATTTCGAACGGCAGTGCCAGCCCGGGACGGAATGGCAGCGGTACGCCCGGACCCCGGCTAACGCCACGAATATCCCAACTGCGGCAGGAAGAGTGTGCCGATGTGAGCAACAGCCGGGAGGTAAATCACGAGCGGGAGATTCACACGGCCATGCAGATGTCGCAAAGCTGCGAAGATTTAACGTTGGTTGCGGAAAATTGGTCCTTTTCGTCGGGATCCGCCGCAAAGATGGTGATCGATGATCTGCAAAACCCGCTGCACGTTGCACTGCCAACCATCGGTTCGACGTGCTGTTCTAGTCCATCTCCCACCAGGTAAGCTTGTTTGTTTGGCGCGAAAGCAATCAAAATTTGTTTCACGAATTCACGGTGACCACCGGTTTTGCAGCCGCGGAGGAATCGGGTTACAGTATCCAACCACATCGCCCTCGCCGACACGCAAATTTGTCACACGGCGCTCGATGTCACCGTGCCCGTTGCGTCCGAGCCCGCTCAGTTCGTCCGTGAAGCGCAAGTTTGATCTGGAGGACAATTATGGCAACTGTTACTCACCACCGTCGAAGAAAATCTTTTCCACCGAAAGGTAATTTCGCTTGCAATTGAACTATATTTCGGCAATATTATTAATTATGTGTTTTCCGCACACACCACACACAGAGGTACATCGCCCATTTGTCAAACGCCATCACCATCACCGATCTGTCCGAGTCCGGATTCATCGACGACCTCGTTTGAGAATGGTAGCAACAATAACAATGGTCTGGGCGGTACTGTACCACTGTGCGGCCCGTTTCCCCTCGCAGCCGTTGCCAGCACCACCACCAGCTCCACCAGCAGTGGACGAATAACACCAAAGTTTTTCCTTACCAAGCTGTCCGGCATACCGAGCCCGGGTGCGGCAACCGTTTGCACCAGCGCACCCTTCGGCACGATGCATTTCGGAGGGAACAGTGGCTCGAGCAGTGCCTGTTCCACGCCGACCGGTATCGCAAATCCGATTGGATCGCTTGGTGGTGGTGGTGGTGGTGGGAATGCTACCATAATGATGGATTGTGGCGTAAGTAGCAGCACTGGCGGCGGTGCGGGCGAATGTAGAGATAGCACGATGGAAGTGAGCCATACGGTTGGAGCGAGTATGTACGAAGATAGATCTGGTATGGCGGTCGGGGAGGGTGCAGTGGGAAGGTCGAAGGATCGCACGGCGAACTCCGGTGATAGCATTAAGATGGCATGTGATGAGGGTGAAGCGAATATTAGTGATAATCAGCGCCAGCGCAGACTGACAACGGTAGCAATCAATGCTTCGCGCGAGTTGCGCGAACAGGTACTGAAGTCGGCGCTGGACCCAGATGCGGCCGGCAGCTGCAACAGTAACAGTAGCAACAGTAGTAGCACCAGCAGCAGCAGCAGTAGCAGCAGCTCCACCACTAGCGATAGTAATAACAGTGCCAACACTAACAGTAGTCGTATGAGCAGCAGTCTTGCCGGAAGTGGCCCCAGTAGTAGTAGCAGCAGTAGTAATACCAGCGTCGATACGGGTGGCACGGTAGCGGTAGGTGGTACGGGTACGGCTGCGGTTCCCATCTGTCCCCCGCTTACATCGTTCCCCATGATGGCCATACCAAGCAATCTGGCCGAGATTGCCGAATCATGAAGATATCACACGAATTATTGCTGATGCATTGCCTGTAATAGCAATAGCGATATGGGGACAATAATCAAATCATTACGAACAGGATGATTTTAGAGGAGATAGGGTGTGCTCCGTCGTAGGATTATGCAGCATTTTGCATTGCGTAAAAGGGGGCCGTAATCGTAATGGCCCTGTACCGATTTGCATAGAAATAGGAGAGCGGAAAGGAGCTAAGAATAGAACCGTTCGATCGTTAGGCGGAAATATGATGTAGACTTTTCGCTTATCTTATGATTAGCCCCGTTGGTTCGATGGTGTTACAGTAATCGCGTTTGGTTGTATGTTGTTTCTCGCGTACATTAGTAGCAGCAGCAGCAGCAACGAAGACTCTTCTTTTTTTGCATTCTTTAGACATCGTTCGCAACAGGCTGCACTGTAGAAATTGTTGAATTTAATACGAGTTCCTCTCGAGCGGTTAAGTTAATTGATATGGAATAGCATATAAGCTCACGAAACACCTTAAAATCGGGCCGCGAGACACTGGTACACACCACACCGTTTATTAGAGATGAACCAAAAAGATCCGGCAGACTTTGCATAGAAGGTGGTATTCGGTTTTCCAAATGAGATGATAAAGAATCGATCGAATAATTGAGGAAGTGTCCAAGTGGCTCTAGACGCGGGAAATTTAATGGGTTGGCATTTAAAAGCAGCGTTACAAATAAGCATATTGAATGAAACATATCCTTTTGTCAGACACTAGCATCATTTTCCTGTTTCTTTGCCTTTTCTTCGTTTCGTGATGGCCACCTAGTAGTAGTAGTGGTCGGTATCGTACATTGCCCGATATCGTTGAATAGAGAACAATTTTGTGATTAGGTAAGCTTTGTACATGAGCACGGAACCATACTGAGAGTACTGAGAATTCAAAGCGTTTAGGGTTAGATCTTCTCCTGTGTAGCAATGCATTTCTACATCGTCGATTTGGAATGTTCCGGTGGAAAACGAGAGAGAAAAAGAGGTAGCCGTATGCTATACAAACAGGAAATGGAAAGGAACTACTGACCTATAAGAAAACGAACATAGGAAGTACATATTAACATAAAACAGTGAATAAATTCGATAATCTTAAGTTTTTGTTTGTCTTGCCAATGCTTCTGATTCGATATCGGGCGATCGAATGTAGCGTGTATAATTTAATGTTTCACAAACGGTTCTATAATAGCCTATATCGGTGACAAGCGGTTACGCACTATCGCGCCCGAACCGAACGCTGTAAATTGTCCTTCGAGCCGGTACCATTTATAACGTAAAACGAGGAGTAGAATGAATCAGACATACCGAATGATATGGTCAATTCAGCACCATAGATATAGGTGGAATCTACCTACCGCGGTCCATAAATCGTATTTATTCATTTGAACAATATAAATTTGGCGACATCGAATGCAACGTGCATGTGCATGTGTGTGTGTTCTCGTAGTGTGATTGCCACACCGAAATGTCCTCGTAACAAACACGCACACAGCACCTCTACACATAGCATCATGCAAATGAGTTGGAGCCATTTTTCCTCCGTTTCATAGTTATGCATTGGAACGGATCGCCTGGTACCGTATATCGGTGCCGTACTCCGAGTTTGTTGTGTGAAAAAGCGCTCGACCGCGCTGCCGCATGTGGAAAATGTGTATCGGTTCGCATTTTTTTCGTTCTCCACACACACTGTTTGGCTACTGTTGGAATGGCAGGAATTAATCGCAATATTCATGATAAATGGTGGCGCAAAGGCGGGCCCTCGATATCCGGTCTGATAGCGATTATTATTGGTGTGCCGATTTTTCATCCCGCTCATGTGCGTTGGTACACACATACAGTGGCCAAATTGTGTGCGATTTGCCGAGCATGTGTGCACGGGATGACTTTTTTTTTTGGGGCGATTTTGCCGCCCAAATGGTGGTGTGCCATTTATTATTGAAACAAATGCACATACACGCGCATGTACACGTAAATAGTCATTTTCGGTTCCATTGCACCGCTGACACGATTTGAATGCAATGCGGCGTTTGGTGGCATTTGGTGGAGTGGTCCTTGAATTTCGGCGCGTTAGCAATAAATTAGAAATATTGAAAATTATTGATAGGCTCTTTGGGGGACCATGAGGTGGCTGTTGTGTAACAGACCTAGAGTATCCATGTTAAAGTTGCAGTACACTGAGTTCCGAGGAGTTCTGTTCGAGAACTAACGATGTTGAAGTTTAAGTCTCGACCAATCAAAAGTTCAGTCGTATGTACTTCTGTGATTAAGATCATAGAGTAAGAAGAGTTCTTTGTGACCCTGGAACTTTTTGACGTCTTGATAACTGTGATACCGAAACAATGTGGTCCGTACTCTTGAAGGAGAAAGAAGCAACGTGAAAACATGGCACTGGACATCAGATCGAAATGGTTAAAAGGAGAGCATTCTTAGTTATTTTCAGTATCGCCTGGTTAGCCAACATAGGAAAACGCACATCTTCCTAAACCAGAACATAAAGGGCTAATGGATTCTTGAAAAATACTTCGTGGAGGAAAACAATTTCGACAGAAGAAGAAGAAAGACAGGCCTGGGCACCCTGATAGTAGAGTTGTGCGTTGGGATACCTTGGAGTAAGTAGGCAACTCTGCTGAATATGCAGCGAATCATCACCACTGACAGTCAATGACATCAGGTATGCGTACCTCTGTTAGAAGGACTACATCTTCGGCTAGCGGGAACCTTTAAACGCAGAAAATGACTTTAGTGGATTCTCGGAGCTTCGGAATATGACATTAAAAGAATTCTTGCAGCTCACAAAAAAAACTTATTCAAAATTCTAAAAACCTTACTTTATTTGATCATTTGATGTAAATTTAGTTTCTCTAGATAATTTAATTTCTGTCCTAATCCTTTCCTCCTTTAACTTGTGCTTCTGTGCGTTGTGCAAAGTACTCTATTGATTTCTTCTACCACATTGCTTTAAGCTTCTCCTTTTTCCACTCTTTTCGGCTTTTTTGGATTACAAAGATGACCTTTTCCCGCTTTCCACGGAATGTCGCACCGTTGTTATCTTGATCAGCGAACGTTCCATCACGCCGACGATGATCAAGGGCCAACACTTTGGCCATGTGCGGCTGTTAACCGTGGCGTTTGCAACACATTTTTACGATGCAAACAGGCGTGCGTACCATCCATTCGATTACCCTTGCCGCGGGCCAACCCAAAACAACTGCAAGGTGTAGTAAAAATTCAATTTATCTTCCTTCCTTCTGCCTTTGGCCGTACCCTCAAATTCTTACAAAGAAAGCAGAAAATCCTCATCGCTGTTGATGAAGTTCAGATTCTTCTTTTTTGCTGCACCTTCTTGCTGCAGTTGCCGGACACTTTGGCGCACGCTGACGCTGACTTCCGAAGAACTAACTCGCTGACTAACTCGTGTTGAAAAATTTTAGCCACAAGTGGAGATGTTTTTTTTTCTTTACTTTTTCCGGTTACCAACTTGCCAAGTGTTCCCGAGTGCACGTGGGCACGTACTTTTCGCTATTCTTCCTAGCCTGGTGCGTCATCCAGTCGTCCGAGGTTTGCCTAGGGTAAGAGGAAACGGATGGTGAACCGTTTGCTAAGATTGCAAAGTTTTACTTACTGTCAATGGGTTTGTCTTTTGGTTGGAAATTTTTCCAGTGTCATTTTTATTACATAAGTTCCTGCCCAAGTGTCCGTGCCGGAAGTATGGCGTTTGCACCGGGACGCCGTCTAACAAGCAGTGCTTTGCCGGGTTGTTTGACATCTGCTAGAAATAGTTTCGTATTTCTCCGTGTGTTCCTTGTCTGATTCGAGTGTAAAATCCGCTCGAGCTGCATGTGGAAAATGTGTATCGGTTCGCATTTTTTTCGTTCTCCACACACACTGTTTGGCTACTGTTGGAATGGCAGGAATTAATCGCAATATTCATGATAAATGGTGGCGCAAAGGCGGGCCCTCGATATCCGGTCTGATAGCGATTATTATTGGTGTGCCGATTTTTCATCCCGCTCATGTGCGTTGGTACACACATACAGTGGCCAAATTGTGTGCGATTTGCCGAGCATGTGTGCACGGGATGACTTTTTTTTTTGGGGCGATTTTGCCGCCCAAATGGTGGTGTGCCATTTATTATTGAAACAAATGCACATACACGCGCATGTACACGTAAATAGTCATTTTCGGTTCCATTGCACCGCTGACACGATTTGAATGCAATGCGGCGTTTGGTGGCATTTGGTGGAGTGGTCCTTGAATTTCGGCGCGTTAGCAATAAATTAGAAATATTGAAAATTATTGATAGGCTCTTTGGGGGGCCATGAGGTGGCTGTTGTGTAACAGACCTAGAGTATCCATGTTAAAGTTGCAGTACACTGAGTTCCGAGGAGTTCTGTTCGAGAACTAACGATGTTGAAGTTTAAGTCTCGACCAATCAAAAGTTCAGTCGTATGTACTTCTGTGATTAAGATCATAGAGTAAGAAGAGTTCTTTGTGACCCTGGAACTTTTTGACGTCTTGATAACTGTGATACCGAAACAATGTGGTCCGTACTCTTGAAGGAGAAAGAAGCAACGTGAAAACATGGCACTGGACATCAGATCGAAATGGTTAAAAGGAGAGCATTCTTAGTTATTTTCAGTATCGCCTGGTTAGCCAACATAGGAAAACGCACATCTTCCTAAACCAGAACATAAAGGGCTAATGGATTCTTGAAAAATACTTCGTGGAGGAAAACAATTTCGACAGAAGAAGAAGAAAGACAGGCCTGGGCACCCTGATAGTAGAGTTGTGCGTTGGGATACCTTGGAGTAAGTAGGCAACTCTGCTGAATATGCAGCGAATCATCACCACTGACAGTCAATGACATCAGGTATGCGTACCTCTGTTAGAAGGACTACATCTTCGGCTAGCGGGAACCTTTAAACGCAGAAAATGACTTTAGTGGATTCTCGGAGCTTCGGAATATGACATTAAAAGAATTCTTGCAGCTCACAAAAAAAACTTATTCAAAATTCTAAAAACCTTACTTTATTTGATCATTTGATGTAAATTTAGTTTCTCTAGATAATTTAATTTCTGTCCTAATCCTTTCCTCCTTTAACATGCGCTTCTTTGCGTTGTGCAAAATACTCTATTTGAGCTATTGATTTCTTCTGTCACATTGTTTTAAGCTTCTCCTTTTTCCACTCTTTTCGGCTTATTTGGATTACAAAGATGACCTTTTGCTGCTTTCCACGGAATGTCGCACCGTTATTATTTTGATCAGCGAACGTTCCATCACGTCGACGATGATCAAGGGCCAACACATTGGCCATGTGCGGCTGTTAACCGTGGCGTTTGCAACACATTTTTACGATGCAAACAGGCGTGCGTACCATCCATTCGATTACCCTTGCCGCGGGCCAACCCAAAACAACTGCAAGGTGTAGTAAAAATTCAATTTATCTTCCTTCCTTCTGCCTTTGGCCGTACCCTCAAATTCTTACAAAGAAAGCAGAAAATCCTCATCGCTGTTGATGAAGTTCAGATTCTTCTTTTTTGCTGCACCTTCTTGCTGCAGTTGCCGGACACTTTGGCGCACGCTGACGCTGACTTCCGAAGAACTAACTCGCTGACTAACTCGTGTTGAAAAATTTTAGCCACAAGTGGAGATGTTTTTTTTTCTTTACTTTTTCCGGTTACCAACTTGCCAAGTGTTCCCGAGTGCACGTGGGCACGTACTTTTCGCTATTCTTCCTAGCCTGGTGCGTCATCCAGTCAGCCGAGGTTTGCCTAGGGTAAGAGGAAACGGATGGTGAACCGTTTGCTAAGATTGCAAAGTTTTACTTACTGTCAATGGGTTTGTCTTTTGGTTGGAAATTTTTCCAGTGTCATTTTTATTACATAAGTTCCTGCCCAAGTGTCCGTGCCGGAAGTATGGCGTTTGCACCGGGACGCCCTCTAACAAGCAGTGCTTTGCCGGGTTGTTTGACATCTGCTAGAAATAGTTTCGTATTTCTCCGTGTGTTCCTTGTCTGATTCGAGTGTAAAATCCGCTCGATGACGACCGACGACTGACGATTTCGTATGCATAATAAGTACTTCGGTACAGCAAAAGCTTTTTTTTTTTGGTTGAGCTTTTGAATTTTCTCCTCTTCCGTTTGCTGCTGGAAGATTCAACCACGCGAGCCATCATCCACTACCATCGCCATGGGAAATGGATTCTCATTTTTCTCAGTCACTTTGTCACCGAGTGTCTTTTTAATGGGGGGGTTTTCACCCTTACATCCGTGGCCAAAAGCGATGGGAAAAGAATCACGTGAACATTCACCGTGAAGCGATGAATGGGCAGACAGGACCGATGGTGCGCTTAGCTTGTGACAGTTCCACGATGGTTCTAGAATTAATTTATTATCAGTCCGCTTTTGTTGCAGGTTGGCTGGCAAGGTGCAGCCGACCCACAAGCACAAAAGTTTGCATTCGGTGCACTTCTGTCGTTTTTTTTTCTGTCCTCGCTTCGTTTCCACGGATGGTCAAAGAATGGCGCGCACTTCTTTCGTGATGTTATTGCACTGCGCTGTGCTGGGTTGTGGTGGCGTGGAGAAAAAAAAATTCCATAATTTATCATTGATTGAGTCTGTAAAATGAACCATCTCCGAGTGGAAGCGACCGTGCGATGAGCAGCATGAAAGTTCATTATTGAGGGAAGCATTTTAATGAATAAAAATAAAATGGGTTGTGTAGCAGTGTCAAACCCAGCAGAAGAGCACAAAGCATGACGACGGTATCAAATGTCGCATCTTCGACTGCGACGGGATGTATTTCTTGCTCTTTGGTTTTTGGTTTTAGTTCTCTTTGCGCCCACCGAAGAAATTGAATTTCGTTTCCGGTGAGGATTTAAGTATATTAAATTTTTTTCATTTGCAAGCACTTGCGTCTGGAGATAGGAGTGAGAAATCAATTTTCATGAAATGGTTCTAATTATCAGCGGCGCTTTGTGGTCGAATAATTTGATTTATCATAGGCGAATTAATTACACTTCCTTTATGACACTTTCTCCAATTCGTTTTCGTCGTTCATTTCGACTAGAAAGTATGTAGTTTCTTAAGATAGGTTTTATAACAGACTGTTTAATTGTTTAAATCTACAAAACTTTGGGATATGAACTAAAAATATTTTAAATCAAGCTCGATCAACAGTTTGTTTGTCTATCTTTGGGACTGCTAAAATCTATTAAAAATATAACGTTTTCAAGTTTATATTTAAGTTTTTAAAATTGAAAAACGATTTTTGTTTATAAATTGAAGTTTTTTTTACAATATTATTTTGAATACCCGAAAAAGAAATAGTGTAAAATAACTGATAAAACCTCTTCTAGTCATATTCCACCTAGCTCATTTCTTTGAGTATCTTGATACGATGGAAGAGGCTTTCAATAGTGTTTTTGGAATTTGGAATTCATTTATAATAAGATTAAGTTCTACACCTGGGCGTTCTTGATCGGATATCGCGATCTGCCATCATGGTATTACTAGGTGATGTAGCTTCAAATTCCAGTTCCTGATATAATCGTGACACTTCTGTCGTTTTTTTTTCTGTCCTCGCTTCGTTTCCACGGATGGTCAAAGAATGGCGCGCACTTCTTTCGTGATGTTATTGCACTGCGCTGTGCTGGGTTGTGGTGGCGTGGAGAAAAAAAAATTCCATAATTTATCATTGATTGAGTCTGTAAAATGAACCATCTCCGAGTGGAAGCGACCGTGCGATGAGCAGCATGAAAGTTCATTATTGAGGGAAGCATTTTAATGAATAAAAATAAAATGGGTTGTGTAGCAGTGTCAAACCCAGCAGAAGAGCACAAAGCATGACGACGGTATCAAATGTCGCATCTTCGACTGCGACGGGATGTATTTCTTGCTCTTTGGTTTTTGGTTTTAGTTCTCTTTGCGCCCACCGAAGAAATTGAATTTCGTTTCCGGTGAGGATTTAAGTATATTAAATTTTTTTCATTTGCAAGCACTTGCGTCTGGAGATAGGAGTGAGAAATCAATTTTTCAAGAAATGGTTCTAATTATCAGCGGCGCTTTGTGGTCGAATAATTTGATTTATCATAGGCGAATTAATTACACTTCCTTTATGACACTTTCTCCAATTCGTTTTCGTCGTTCATTTCGACTAGAAAGTATGTAGTTTCTTAAGATAGGTTTTATAACAGACTGTTTAATTGTTTAAATCTACAAAACTTTGGGATATGAACTAAAAATATTTTAAATCAAGCTCGATCAACAGTTTGTTTGTCTATCTTTGGGACTGCTAAAATCTATTAAAAATATAACGTTTTCAAGTTTATATTTAAGTTTTTAAAATTGAAAAACGATTTTTGTTTATAAATTGAAGTTTTTTTTACAATATTATTTTGAATACCCGAAAAAGAAATAGTGTAAAATAACTGATAAAACCTCTTCTAGTCATATTCCACCTAGCTCATTTCTTTGAGTATCTTGATACGATGGAAGAGGCTTTCAATAGTGTTTTTGGAATTTGGAATTCATTTATAATAAGATTAAGTTCTACACCTGGGCGTTCTTGATCGGATATCGCGATCTGCCATCATGGTATTACTAGGTGATGTAGCTTCAAATTCCAGTTCCTGATATAATCGTGATAAATTCTATTCATGTATCACGTGAAGTATAGAAACAGGAATTTACGAAAAAAAATCTATTGCAGATGAAGCAGTCATCTACTACAATTCCTGGAATTGAGTTATATTTAAGTTAATTTCGTTCCAGATAGTCCTATTGAAAATCTTAAGTCTATTATCTCATGTTCTAGAGCCTGATGTGTTCTAGAGACCTTTCATATCTAAACAAAACCTTTCTTATCTACATACAGAGGTACAGGAATCTACATACTGGTAGAGCACGGCCGCCGCCACTGCCGTGCACGATGCACTCTTCTTGGACCGCGAAAATCGAAGATTTAAGAAAAGAAGAGCGGCCCGATGATAGATGCGACAGCGACGCCGGTCTTCACATGGCAGGACCGGGATTCAAGTCTCATCTGGGCCGTTCCCCCATTGTGAGGACTGACTGTCCAACTTTTCGGTGACAATAAGTCTAGTAAGCCAAAAATGGCAGACATGACCTAATAAGAGGTCGTTAGGCCAAGAAAGAATCTACATACAGCTGTACTACATTGACAGGAAGGGACTGTAAGATATTTAATTTAAGATCTTCTGTGAAGTTTCTTCTATTGATACTAACACTAATTTCTGATGTGATAGAAGACTTTGGCCGATAGCGAATTGCGAGTAAAGTTTTAATTTTAGCAATATTTATATACATCTTTCTTCGAGTTTAGCCAGAATAAAGTGCGTTTTAGTGGTGATAAAATGAGGAATATCCGATTCATATAGCTTTAAATTATACTATTATAGCTCAGAAGATATTCTAAGTTCTAATAGTAAATGAAACATTCATTCAAATAATTACGTTTATAGTAATGTTAATTGCACAAGAAATAAGACAAACTCCAAAAAGGAAAAACTTTGAGAATTATAATTCTTATGGGACGGATTAGAAGTTTGGTAGTTGCGGTGCTAACACGACGGAACCGGCATCAAATCATCTTTGGACATTCTCCAATATACTAACGACTGACTCTAGACAGCCAGCAATACGTAGCTCGAGATTGTATTGGTGAAGATGATGAAGCCGCACATTGGCCACATTTCTACTGAACATTGAACAGCTAAAAACAATGCAATGCAGCATTCTACAGCAGTATAATGAGTATATTTATTCCTTATACAGTAAACCGGGCCACCAAAACCACACTGGAGAGTACAAAACAAATCGGTCTGTTCCTAGTGAAAACACACTGCAATTCGAATGAGATTACGCCTTGTGCGCTATACACCACATCCTTACACAGGGAATCACGCCGGGAAAGGCATCTGGTAAGGTCGAAACATAGCAATTGCTTTTTATCCTTCTGTTTCTCACCCACAACCACACGTACACACACATGTACAAGTTGCGAGCGGCAGGCTTAGACCGGCAGGAGAACCGGTCTACAAAATATGTATGAAGTCATCGACGTAGACCAAAGCAGGTTAAACTGTAAAGCAGTTCCTGTGTGGTCATCATCATCATCATCATCATCGTTGCAGTTGTCGTCCTGGCTGGATGGGATTACGTTAGAACAATGAAGAGCAAATCGAGAGGAAAGCGGTTGAAAAAATAATGAACAGGATGTGTCGGTACCAATGGAAACCGATTCACATTAGAGAAGGACTCTCATTCGAGCGAGTCAATACGGCGCGCAACGAGAAGCGGTGTAGATGCATTTGCGGTCGAATAAACAAAACATTGGAAGCAAAAATAATTATCATCAATTAATCTGCGCAGCGTTCGTAATGGGGAATGGGTGTGTATATGCGGGAGGGTTGTTGCCTTGGAAGCGTTCAGCATCAAACTACACCTTCATTTTGACACTGTTGTTCAGGTACGCAGGCTTGGTCGGTGGCGAATACTCCGGTCCAGCAAATGGATGCAGCGGACCATAATGTTCGCTGCAGTACGATGACGTCGACGACGACGACAATGGATGACTTTGGCTTGATGCTGCCGCATTGTACATGTCTTCCCAGTCCGGAGGGGATTGGTTCACTCGGTGTCAACGTGTCCAGTGACCGGTCGTCTCGAACGAGAGTAATTAATCTCGCTCGAGCACTTGCACCCGAGATTCCCGTACCTGTACACACGCACACACACCACAAATTGGATGTCTTCCTTTAGAAGTGTCCTCCTTGTTCCTTACTCTCTATGCGCCCTCGTACAACAACGCCTGTTCTGAGAGAGAGAGTACAAACACGCCAATGCCTGGTCGCATTCCCATATCCGAGGTGTGTGCACATTATTGAACGGCAAAAAGCACCCTTCCGGTATGGGGACAAACATCCAAAGCCACCGAGGGGTGGTTTCTGTAACCGAGAAACAAGTAGATCGATTGTTTGGCACTTTATGAGTTGCTTCTATGTAAAGAAGGCTAGGTGGACAATAGATACACGAGCAAGTTCTCTGTAATATACCCTTGGGTACGTTTGTGCAGAACCTGGAGTTCTAGAGAATGTTAGAGCTAGGAGTTTAACATGTTGGGAGAATGCATGTGTCTTCAAACCCGAAGGCTTAGGAACTGCACACTCACACACACGCCCAATGTTGGAACTAATAAATTTGTTCAAGAAAACACGATACATGTCCTGTGTGTAGCGTACACGTTCATGTTACGCAGTGAACCGGAGATAAATACTTTGTTCCCTTGTTTTGTTGGAGTACATTCGAGTGGATGCCATTGCCGAACAAAATTCGCCCCTAAAAGTTTCTTACCTCACCCGCTGCTATTCAAAGCTTCAACACGAAATTTCGGTCAACGGACACCGAACATGTTCGTGTGTTCGTGTGGATGAATCTCCCAATTTGCCTAATGGTACTTGATTCCGTGCCGAGTCACTTCTTTCAACTTTAACTTTTACTTCTTCAATAAATTTGGACGTGCTTCGGTTGTTTCAGGTACGGTGCGAACAGTGGACGTAGATCATACGGGGGCAAGGCGATAAAGTTTTTCAGGTGTTCGCAAAGTCGCAAATAAGGTTATCTCTGCTAGGTATGATCGAAAGACTTGGAGTTGGATGGTAAAAAGCTTACAGTTTTTTTTTGTTGCTGCCCACTGCAACCATATCTCCACTGATAAGAGTTACGAAATTTTGCTCAAGGGAAGAATTCCGATACATCAGGGACTTTTCTTCGAGCAAGTTGTGTGAGCTTTTTGGTCTTTTTTTTTTAAGCATTTAAATTGTCACGTAAAATGGCTGTGATTTTCAATTGTAATTTGGTTAAAAGTTACAAGCCATTTGGACGTATTCACAATTCTAATCCATTTTATAGCTTATTTTATAGCACAGCTTCAGGGGTTGAATATTTGGTCCTTTTATGCAGTATTTCAATAGTTTATCAACTCATCTTCACTCGTCTATTTACTCATCTTCTTCCTTCTGGTAATATACAATAAATATTGCAGTTTTATTAAGAAGATTCTATAATAATAATTATCTGGCAAATTAACAAAAAAATTGCTCTTATATACTCCGCATCATATCTTGAGCTTTTCTCTAGCTGAAAAATCTGAAAAACATCACGTTAGACTCCTAATTCACAGGTCTTATAACCATTCAAGCTAGTAGCTTTTTGTTATAAATTTGTCTAAAAGCACTTCAATAATTATTTTTAATTTTTTTTTGTTTTGATGATAAAAATCATGTCCACTTTGAATAACCATAACTTAAAAACTATCAAACTTAATATTGAGAATACTGTCAACCGTGCCAACAAAGGTTTAGGATTGATTTCTGCAATGACTTAGAATGTTTCTGCTCCATTTCGTCTTAAAGCCTTATATTGTGACTTTGCTCACCTATTACTTTTCTTGTATATGTTAGCATCATCTGATGTTAATATTGATCCTCTACTTAAATGTTTGTAAGCGTTGAAAAATGACTCCTCTTCGCAATACGATCATTGGTTTGAACTCTTTTGCTTTACTCTCCAAACACGAAATTATTCACATTTTGTTTATTACCATTCCGCCTCAAAAGTACACGAAAACGACGACCATTACACCTACCCATACAACCCATAGTACGCTGTTAATCGAAATATGTGACTTAGTGCCATGTCATAAACATCAAAGGTACCTGTCTTGCACATTGCAAACCACAATGATCCACCAAATGGATTGGCCCACACAAAATGGTCATGCATAATGGGTGGTCATGCTCCATATCATCTGTCCGAAATGGGTTTCCTGGCGTATGGTGTAATAATTTTACGACCGACAAAGCATCTTCGTTTATAGGACAAGAGTTGCGTGGTTGGAAAAAGCACCGAGAGTGACTCATTCTCGCCCCGCGTTAGCATACGGAATATGTTGCAACCGGCTCGGCGTCCATGATTTATACAGATTAATTACTTCTTCTTCCAACGGGCACAGTGACCGTACGAACTTTCCACAGCGAGGTTAGATAAGCCGGGTGTATGATCCACATCCAGCAGGCAGAAGTGTTGCACTGTTGGAAAACAAATTTTGTGCTCCAGAATTTTCCCCATACTCGAGAGAGTGCGGGGAAAGTTACACTTTCGGGACTGGTCCGTCGAATACGCTGCCGAAAGGGATCTGGGTGTCAGAAAACATATTTTATGCTGATGGTAGCGGAAAATTTCGTTAATACCATTCGCCCTTAACTTTTCGGGCGCATCCAAAATGCATCCGAACCGTTGCAAGGCGTCCAATTCCGGCCATGATCATGGGCTTTTGGAGGCTTACATATATTCGTTCGTTCGTTCCTCACGGAAAGAACGATGGGAATGTATGGTTGGATGTATGTATGTGCGATTTGTTTGCTAAATGAACACAAACGAGCTTCGCACCATTCTTTGCCATTGGTCGTGTAAAGGGATGCCGAACGATTCCGGCAGTGTTCGAGAACGAATGATGGACACTATCATGGGTTGAGAAGAAAAATCCCACATACCACGCTGTAATTAATGCCCATCTATTCCGATTGTTTCAAATCATCCCTCGGGTTTGTCTGTAAAGAAAACGGGAGCAAAATTTGTCTGCAACTACTCCGGCTATCGGATTACGACACATTGTGATGGCAGCCCGGCCCGGCATTGACTTTAGATCTTTTTTGGCCCCTTTTCGATCGCATACTAACACAGACCAAGGGAAGCGTCGATGGTGTACCGTTGACGCGAGTATAAGAACAAGTGCTTTTCGTACAACAAAAGCCCCCGAAATACACGGCAGCCACTGCTGCACGCAACTACTGCACTGTCGTCTGCATGTGAACATTTCCCAGCGGGACTTTACTTGCCTTTCGGGCTATTACGATGGCCGACAGCTTACCGGGCACGCATTTGGGGTAGGTCAGACTGGGTTGCAGACTGGACCATAACACAGCTACATCAGCATCAGCAGCATCACCAGCTTGAATTAATGTTTGTAGCTCGCATATGATCGTGCATGGGTGTGGGTGTGTGTGGGATGTACCGACCGTCAGGACATTTCTGGACCAACGCGACTGGAATGTTGACGATATTGCAGTTTAGAGAGAGAGAGTGAGCGTGTTCTATGGTGCTTGTAAAATGCGTGCAGTAAAGCTATTCTCGAAAGGATTAGAATACAAAAGTACCATCATAAACGGTATGGCATAAAGTCGATGTATATTGGATGTTGAATAGCGAAACTACGGGGGAAAACTAGCAAGAGAATGTTATTTTGCAATTTCATGAAATTTTGTCGATTATAGTGGTATTTTGTCCATATTACAATGCATTTAGTACATAAATTATAGTAGATTTTGTTTAGCACTGAGATATGCTAAATTATTTTTTTATAACATTAAACATTTTAAAATATTTTAGTTAAAAGGCTTTAACTAAGCACGAAATATAGATTGATTGTACTACGTTGCACAATAAATTGTACATTTATTTGTAATATTTATTGGAAAAGCAATCAAATATTAATTAGATTTTTTAAGGTTGAGCATTAGAGAATCAAATTTAATACTTTTCAAAGTTATGCTAAATCTTCCTGTTTGACTACTTACATTCGAATTTGTATAATTATTAGAATCTGTTAGGCTTCTTTGTTAGGAGTAGAAATATTCTTTGTTATAATAAAATCTTAGAACTTTTATTTAATATTAGAACAGTTCTTGACATAAGTATATGACCATATCCAATTTTTATAGTAAAATTAGATACAATTTAAAAAAAAACATTGATGTATAATTTCCACGCAAATTCGCATCAATATTCGAACATGGTTGAATTAAGGCCAGTATTAAGACGCATTCCTACACTTATCTTCGTAGTTCGCTCGTCGCTGGTGTATGCTTCAGTTATCAAGTCCCCTTTAAAGCATTGAAGCTTTAGCGTGTGTAGAGCGGATCCAGAAGACTTGCTCTTGCTTTTCCATGCGTAGTGCGTACTACTTCAGGCTCAGGATTCAGATCGTATCTTGTAAGCTGACAATTGCTTGATCTGGATTCTTTAGAAACTCTTCGCATTCATCCCCAAGTTTTCTGCATACTACCCCTTCTCCTTAACATGATCAATACTCCTTAATCTATCATTAACTCTCTCTATCATTAATTTTTAGGTTCCAACACACTGTCCGATTTATTTGACTTCTCTCTTTCCTTAACTACTCTTTATGCTAGTTTTCATGCATCGCTATTAACTACTTGTTACGCGGTCTTGAATAGTTCTCTATATCACCGTCGTCCAATATTCTGGACATTATGGCACATGCATCAACTCCAATGTATTGCATCCCGCGAGCCATCTCTGCATGTTGACGGCTTAAAATAGTTTTACTGATTAGGTCGTTTGGTGCCATTTTCGTGACATGACAAACCAATTTAAGGTAGATAATTAATGCCTAGAATGTAACCATTTATTTCCAATACTGGTTTAATAATGAGATAAACGAGACAAAAATTAAATGATGGAGGCACAGATTGGTAATCGCATCTTTGAAGTCGTCCAAAACTTCACCCATTTTGGGTCAAAAGTCGAGCACCGACAACAACATAGACATTGAGTTACGCGGGCGGGTGCTGGTTACCAACCAGTCATAATTCAGGAGACTTCTTCACTCAAACATCTGTTGTGAAGCTGCACGAAGCTAAAACTGTATAGAACATTTATAGGCTAAGTACTCACATAAGTCTCTGATACATAGACTCTGTTCGAAATTGACAGACGATTGGATTGGCAGACAATGGCGCTAGACTGGTTAAGGCCGCAAAGCAGTGGTAGTGCCTAATAAGTGAGTGAATAAGTACTGACTTATTGAAGAGAATTACATTTTAAATTTTAGATGCCTTATTGATGCCTTAGATGTCTTATTGTTATCCGAGGTACTGTTAAATAATCTGTTTGCAAAAAGTTTTTTAATAATCTATTCGCATAATAATGAACATCGGGTTTACAATCACAAAACCTGCAAATGATCCACCATTGAAATTTAATTCACTTCCAAACACTTTACTCCGAATACATTATCGAAAAGTGTGTAAAGCGTGTGATTGTTCTACAAATTGTTACGCTCTAGAGCTCACCACCGAAACCACGCGCTGAATTAAAATCGCGTTTACACTATCAAGATGCTGCGACGCAGTACAGCCAGTTCTACTACCAAGCTTAATGTTTGCCGGCTGGGCTGCTCTAAATGCTGGCTCAAAAGTCGTGTTATTTCCTGGCGAAAAATTTAATTAAACAAACAATTTCCTTTCCGTTGCCAGCACATAACATCAGGCGACTGCTGCTGCTGCTGATGCTGCTGGGACGTGTCCTAAACAGTGACGTCCGAAGCCAATCTCCGGCACACGGTGGACTCCATCGTTACTACCGTGCTTGTCCACCCTGGACGAACGTTCGCTTTGCCAAATGCGTCAGCAAAAAATGTCCACTCCGGCCAACCGAGCTTTCAAGGGACGGCTATTCCGGTTTGTGCGTTTCCGACTCCGGGGAGCAACGGAGCTACAAGATAGACCCGGGGATACGTTCTTAAATTCTAGCCGGTCTTCTACCGTTCGCTTCTTTCGATGTTTCGATGCTCGATGCTACGACATTTCCGGGTGGTTCCGGTTCGAATTGCCGCTGCCGCTATTGCGAAACGAGACCGTACGGAGTGTTGTGGTACATGATAGGTTGTATGCAAATTTCAAACCGATACTTGTGAGGGCTTCTTCATCTGACCTAGGCCATAATGTGCATCACGTTTGGGGCCGGTATGGCAATGGTAGACTAATGCGGGTCCTTTTCTCATAGGGTTTTGTGTTTTCGACCTGGGAGTGTATGCATTTTAGGGCATGTGTTCGTGTTGGGAGTTTTTTTTTTCCATGTTTGTTATACGGTAGCCGACCATTTTGAGGGAGGTATTCGATTCGGTTTCACTAATTTGAATTATGCAAACGGTCGCGGACCTGGCGGTTGCCCGCCGTCGCTGGGAGGCGTCGGTTTTCACGCGGGTGTTTGTGAAATCAATAATTCACGCCAGATGTTTTTCAGTTCAAGCGATCGAGCGGCTCGATGATGGTAAAGGTAAAGGGATTGGCACCGATGGAACAGATAAATTAGCATGATGTCATGTTTATTTGTCAAACCTCGTTGGTAATGGAGGTACGATGCACGTGTGTGGGAATGGGTTTCACATTACAAAAGATTGGTAAAAATAGAAAACGTGCAAAATGTTGCCTGTAAATGCTGGCCTGAAATTTGTACAATTGTAATGGCGAAGTGTAATTAGTCAACTAGGACTATATTTAAACAACAGCGCTGACTGTAACCTAGAAAACTATATGCACGGTTTACGAAAACCTTGTCAACAGAAAAGGCATTGCTTCTTGCACTTGACTACTTGGCCTGGAAAGATTATTTGTATCGTAAAAGAATGAAACAGCAGACCAGAACTTCATTAGGTCCCAGTGCCAAAGAAGATGCATTAGTAGATATGTGCTCGATAGCTCGTTTCGGATTTTCTGAATTCTCTGTGGTGTACAATTCCTTGATGTTAACGTTGCTGTTCGATGGTTCGACTTAGATTAGTTATTACATACACATGCATACTCGATTCTATGGCAATCCGTATTGCCCTTTCATAGGCGCCGACAGTATGGTTTAAATATTGCCCGTTACAACTGGAAAAAAGTCTTAATATTTTTTGAGCATGATTTTGGTGACTATAAAGTTCTTATTTAAGTTTTTATTTTCGCCATCACTTCTTCTCAATTTGAGCCTACCACGTCTCCTCTGTCCATGTGAACCTCCTAAAAAGGTTTTTACGGGCTGGGTCGTCCGGTCCCATTCTCATGACATGATCAGCCCACCGGAGCCTGGTGAGCCTAATTCGCTGCACGATGGTGAGATAATCGCACATCTCATAGATCTCGTCTTAGTAACGGTTCCTCTATTGTCCTTCCATACATACGGGGTCCAAAATTCTTCAGAGCATCTTCATCTCGAACGCGGCTAACGAGCTTAAGTCGTCGATAACCTAAGTATTACACTGAGCTGCAAAAACTCAGACAAATAAGACGATACCGACTGAGATAGGAAGTATTAGGGAAGTTGACAGCAACAATATTGTAGTGGAAGAGGTCTGTGTTATCTTGCATATCTTTGGCTCAAATGTGTCTACATCTCATAAAAGAAATGTACAACATGGCTAACACTGTTTGCGTTTGATAATCCGAGTGTATCCTAGATCACTTGGTGTTAACCATCTCCGATCTCTGAGGATGCCGACGTGGTCGGAGTGTCGTGCAAATTGTACCAAATTTCTTATTCTCTGAACATTCGCATCCTTGAAGAACTTTATGTTCTCGAATCAAGATGCGAAAATTGTAAAACTGTTTCCAATACTTGCTAGGATAAGTTGTTGCATCAATGTTTTTGGTTCTGTTTTGTACTGAAGATCAATCAATTATTAAGAATATTTCATGTAAAGTTTGAAAAAGTCCTATTAATTATACGTACCTTCATCAGATCAATATACTAGATGTAATGAATTTAAATAATATTTTAGGAATCTAATTTGCTAGATCAATTAACTTTGATCACTAATTTTACGCCATTCTTTTCATATCTTAAACAACAACATTGATCTTAAATTCATGCCGCCTATTGTGCAACTATCAAGAGCTGAGTTAAGGTATCTTCAGCTTGGAATGGACTAGGATTAGTTTATGTGTTACTGTCCAATCTATCAAAATATGCATCAAAACGCGATTATTACTCGCCTTTTAACTCACTTAAATTGAGCCGTTCATGTCCACATACACCAAACCGACGTTCAATAAAAGCAATTTCCGAACTACGCATTCTTCAAACTACACATTTAAAGACCTTCAAAAGTTGGTTAACAACACAGGGATATCAAGCTATCCTATCCAATCTAGCCGTTTACTTCCATTTCGATGAACCGAACAATTTGGCTTCATTAATGGGAAAAGCTACTACCAACCTACCGCTACTGCTTCTGCAAAACGACACACAGCTGTACTGGGGGGAAGGAGGGGAGAGGGGGAAGTTTCCATCCACATGAACCCACCGAACCGCGGAATCACTCAACTAAGCGCGAGCAGGTAGGCGGGTTGGTGAAAAGAAAATTCCACTGCGGCGATAGTAAATTGAAGTTTAACTAAATTTTCATCATTCTTTGCCTCCTGTTGCCATCCTGGGGTCGGGTTTTCAACAGCAGTGTTTCGTGTGTATATGTGTTTTTGTGTATGCGAGGCGGGTTGGGCACACATGTGAGCTGATGGTTCTTATCGATCAACACAACACAGTACCAACGCCCGTCAAGACGATGCGATGGTGGTAAATATTGAGAACAAACGAGCACGAAACGGGCTGAAATGCGAAGAGTTTATCATACAAGTGTCTTGGGGGAGTTGGAGATTGTAACGGGGGGAAGGTGTGGTAGTGTACAGGAATTTTCCTCGAGCAGCGCGTGTAGGTGGTGCTGTGCGGTTAGGCGGGTTTTACGTTCGTACTGACGTCTACGGATGGAAGAAGACATCGGAGAAAGTTAAACGAATCGCTGGTAGCCCCATTTCCTCAGTAGCTTGATTTCACTTCAAAAACTTCACGGTTTGATTGAGTTTCGAGTAGGCAAAAGAACGAAGAAAAGCGGAAAACTCTATGTATGTATGTGCTCGTTCGTTCCAACGATGCGTTGATCGTTTCTTACCCGTTGGTTCCGTGGCGTACCCCGTTGGCAACGAGAAAATGATGAAAACGACAGGAGATGAGAGTTATTCGTCGTCGTCGTCGTCGTCGTTCCATCCAGCGGTTCCATCTTCCGCGCTACAAATTGTACTTCAACTGGCAGGAAATACCCCACGGGACCGGTTTCTGGTGAGGCGAAGGTAAGGAATAGATCCTTGGCGATAGGTGGAACTTTGACGTTCGTAGTCAAAATCAATTTTCCTTCCAAAAACACCCAACGTGTATCGTATGTATTGGGAGAATGTATGGGTTAGCACTAGCTACGTGTATGAGTGTTTGTTCAGTGGAAAAGATTTTCTTTCTCCACATCAAGAAAGACCGGTGCTTCGCCGGCGTCGTCTGCCAAAAAAAAGAAAAGAAAATAACTTAATCCCAGGTTCTACAAGTAGCTTCTGCCGGGCGTAGAAAAGACAATTTGGCAAACTCACGATGATTGCCGTGCGTCAACCACCGTTTGGGACGCGCCGGGTAATGTGTGTTTTTCCTTTTCGGTTTCGAAGCAACACGGTGCATTGTGCTGTTCGATACATTAGGGCTCACATTATGAAAGAGTTTTGCTCGGTAATAGTACGCAGCGTTTCGGCTGCTTGCCCATAAAGCAGGAAGATAATTTAACTAATGTACAAATTCGGGCACATGTTGATGAAGAAGTGCGTGTGTTTGAGATGATTGGAAACTGAAAGAAAAGCTTTTTGTCGGAGACAACTTTGTTAAATTGATTATCCTAAGACAGTTTGATGACAGGATGATGACAAAACGTGATTAAGATACGTGTTCCTGATGATTTTTTCGTAGCTTAAGATGAATTTAGAAAAAGTCTTCATCACACAATTAGCGAGAGAGCTGACTCGACATCATGTGGCATATCTTAAAGTTAATTATTTGTTGATTGATGATGTAGTAGTCGATCGATATCCAGAACCCAGCCAACTCTTCTTCTGCGTTTCCTTTAAACCTTTTCTGCTGCAATTCGTTTCAATTTGTTACCAACACATTTGGCTTGCTGCAATCGTCCATGAACTAAACGAAAAGTGTTTTAAAGGGTTCATACGGTAACATGAGCTCAAGGTGAAGCAGAAAGCAAGAAAGAAAAAGAGCTAAAAGAAGAGAATGTCCTGACAACACCACAGTACGTCAGCTGCAAGTTACCGTGGTACCGCAGTTTGCTGCAACATCGTCGTCTTATTGCGTCGTTTGGGACGGTATGGGACGTGATGACACACACTATACGGTACGTTGGATGCAACGCGTACAGGACGATACCAAATTTTCCGTTTCATTAGACGCAAATACAGCGACCGGTGAGTAAATTGTGTGCGAATTCCTTCTCCGCTGGCAGACAGCAGAGCAGACGCTCACACATGCCACGGACGCACCGCATGTACTTCGCTTTGAAGTGCATCTGCCTGCGAGTGTGTCCTTCACAGGGGACTAAAGGACACAGTCATGCTTAACATTTCCACTTTAGATCACACTTTGGTCTCAATTACAGGCGAAAGCTCAGCGCAAATGTCATAGCAAAAAAAAAAGAAACCTCATCCGATAGATGATACCGAGCCGGACATCTCAAGCTGTGAGTCTGCAGATGCTAACTCGAGACAGATGTCGCGTGGTTGACGAAAAGAGATCCGGTCCAGGTTGAACACCGACGCGCCGCGGCGATGCAGCAAATGAAGAATGTTTGCTTTCCAGATCAAAGCAGCTCTAATGCGAGTTGCTGCTACCGGCAGATCGTTCAGTGAGGTCACCGGGCTCTCGTCGTTGTTTACTCTCATTTGAATGGGCTTCAGGAGGACGGTTTCACGGATGTGTTCGATGCTCGTGGTGTTTCAATCGTGCGTTTGGTGCGGAATAGTAGAGCAGCTGGAAAAGGGCTTTTCGTTCATTCTCGCTTCATATTTCCTTAGCCCTTGCTAGAGCTCGTTTAATGTTTGTACAAGATCTGATTGCTAAATCTGCTACATTAGGGTGTTGAGTTTTTGTTTCTAACTTAGTTAAGCTGTAGGTTAAATTGAAGGCATGGCACTGTAAGGAAAAATGAGAAGGTAAATAAGGTAAAGTTATAACGACTGGTGGCTTGTTCTTTAACGATATTAGAATCACTGCACAATTATAACATTTTCAAGGTCTTGGGCCATTCCTAGCTTTCTTAGCCTAAGTTGCTTGGAGCTAGAAAGTCGTTCATATACATGAGCGAGTGCTACGAATCAGGTTTGATCCAGGTTCCACTGAACTAAAAATTGAAGATTAAATTACTCCCTTATTGAATTCCAACAGTCCTGATCGAATTATAACCCACTTTTATACTAGCTATTTGGAAAATAACCCACCAGAAACCTAGGGTTCTTTCAGGGTTTGTGATAAGCACAGAACTGGCACACTGCCATGTCTTCGGGAAATAGGCTAGTTAATTACAACTGAATAAAGTCGTGATTAGGCTAAAGGATCTAACCAGCAGATGTTTGATTACAGTGATGAAGATCTCGGCTATCTTGAGAGCTGTCATAGCCTTCAGACATCTAGATTCCATCCGGATTTTAGATTATTTTAACAGTAAAACATAAATTTTATTTAAAATTAAAAAGAAAATAGTACGTAATTAAAGTAGAAAACATGCAGGATACTTTCCGATGTGTATTAAATTGGCAGTTTTTACATCAAAAGTTTTTAAAGCTAACTTATTGACCAAAGACATAAAAGAAAATATAATTCTTAAAAAAAATCAAATGAACAAACAAACAGCAACAATATTGGAATGGATGTTTTACTACTTTATAAAAAAATAATAAGTAACAAATAAGAAAAACTATGGCAAACTAGTTAAAATAATTAAATTAACCATAATTATTTTATTAAGAAATATAAAGTATTGGTTTACTATTTTTACGCAGTTTCAGAGATTCAAATTTTACACTGAGCTTCAGGATATCTGAAAAATAAATAAAATATTGTTTTTGTTTGATTGAAATTAATTTACTTTTAACAATTCCATCAAATTAAATATTCGAAAAGGAAATGCATTATTAGTGAATGGAAGAAATGTGTCATACATTAAAGTTCCGACTGAGCGATGCTTTCCAACCGAGAAGTGCCATCATTGCAGCCCGGGCCCGAATGTTCCGCCAAAGCAACAGCAGTTGAAACGCAGGCTCATCGTAGCATAATTAATTACCCACTGGAGGGAACCCTTTTTGGGGTCCCCAACGACTTTTCCACTCATTTTCCACACAGCTTCCCCTCCGTTCCCCATAAAGAGCAAACAAATACTGTCTCTAGTGAGAGTTTTATGTGTTTTTTTTTTCATTCATTTTCTGTCGCGTTTTTTTTGTGTGCTGGTGTATTGCTCATGGCGCGCATCCTGCTAACCGATTGGTACCACATAATTGTGGTCCCCGATGTTGTGACGGAACTGGTGGAGTGGTGTGCAATGGATATGTTGGTTGTATTATGAATTTTCACTTCTCCGCATGCCACCGTTTTGTGGTGCGGTTTTCACCAGAATGGCGAAGTGTGCCAGAAGTGTGCCGTTGCTGTCGAAATGAAAAATGGCCCAGAAGTATTGAGCTTTACGGCGGTTGATTTTGTGCAGAGCGGGGCCGGTGATCGTAGCGTAAAAGTGGACGAAAATTTATGGCTCATTTGGAAGGCAGAAAGGCTTTCACGGTTGTTACGGTGGGATGAATAATTTTTCGTGAAACATTATCTTCGAATGTAATTAGTGCTGGGAGACACAACGCTCGATTTGTTTCCTTTCCGTTTTTTCTTTGCAATTAAATGGCTAAATACTAATCATCTTCATATACTTTGTCTCAAAAAATATTTTAACTTTCAAGTTTTTTTTTTATTTAGTTAGAACGGCCTGGATGATCAAGTTGGATGATCAAATATTTCATTAAACAGTATCTCGACTGTTTAAAGAAAACATGTCAAGTGCTTCAAAGCATATTTACATAATTAAGTGTGCCACATCTACCTACCGTGCAAGCAAGATAAATTAACATACTAAGCATCGCAATAAGTAAATGTCTTACGCAAGCAAAAATTAAACTCCATTTAAACTCTCTCAACGATAGCGATCGATCCTCAGCAGCTTTACCGGTACCAGCCACACAGCAGCAGTGATTATTCAAATTCTCGTTCAAAAATTAATGCTAGCTCTGTCTCTGCCTGCCGTAGCGTATCAAAAAACAGACTGGTGGCTGGCTCTGTAACAGCCTAATGCCGAGAGAGGCTGAAACCATTTGACCAATCAAGCGACTAAAATATGCGTCACAGTTAGTGGAAATAAAATGATCCCCAAATCTGAGAGCCGAGCCACCAGTACCCGGGTACTTGTCTTCTGCTAAGTACGGGAAATCCAAGGACGCTTTGCTTATCGCCCTTTTGCGAAGTTTCGTTTCGCTCGTGCTATTTATGCTATTTGAAGGTGAAAGAAAAAATGCGGACTGCGGCTAATGTTTAACTGAAAAGCGAGATTTCCTTCGCCTGTGCGACAGGGAGCTTTTTGAAGTTTCACTTTTCTTGCAGCGGGTGCCGCTGTCTTCAACCGGCTTACCTTATCATGTCTTAAGAAAGCGGCACAATCTGAAACTCGGTTGGAATATTTGATGAGATTGCGCTGTAGGAAAACGGGACTTAGACACACCGGAGTAGTGGTGGCAAGTGTCACGCGGATCTTCTCACGGTTAGAAGCTGTTAAAATGTGCAAAGTAAGATAATAAATTTAGTACCAGAATAAGAAGCTCACTTTTTGTTTCTCTCTCTCGTCGCCTCTAGCAAGTAACGCTTTCGGCCAAGGTGATGCTCGGATGGTTTAGCCTTACGAACGTTCTGGCTTCAAAATTGCACCTTCATTTCGTTTCCGGCGTTTTTTTTTTTGGTGGAGCGATCGTCCTGTGGGCTGGTGTGATAGGCACCGGTGAAAGATTAAAATTTATTCGCATTAAAAATGAATTAATCAAATAAATTATCCGTTTTTCTTAAGGACCCGGCGGAGACTTTCGGGACGGGGCGAGGCTGTATATTATGCTGATGAAGGCAAAAGCATTGCATGATGCAGAGGTTTTGACTTTCGTTTTGTTGTCGTTTAGGGTGGTGTTTTTTGGAGTGATTTATGTATTTAGCTGTACGTATTAGGCTACAGATCAAGTGTGAGGTTATTTTGCTAGAGGGAATCGTTTAATCTTTTCTTTAGCGATTAGGCCTTCGAAATTTTGTAGCTGTAGCTGAGAAATGCAATCATGCTAGAGGACAGATGCTTAACTTGCCAGGTGTATGGCACAAAGGAATGTAATGAAGTGTTAATTACTTGCTTCAGTACAGCAATAATTGATTGTTAATTCTATTTAAGAAATACGAAAATCTGTGTTCTTTGTTGTGCAACATATTTAAAACGAATTGCTATTTTGATATATCTGACAATTTTCGAATAATTATATCAATCAAGTACAAGATCTCCTGACCCTTAAAGTGAATAAATGAGTTTCAAACGATCCCAAGCGACAGACGAAGTCTACGATGATGTAAATGTACAACACACCAGCAAGCAGTGGAACTTTCTCGTACCAAGAGTGCAGAACATTCATCCCAAAACATGAAGCAAGAACCACTTGCTTGTAACGTCAGGCGTAGCAAGTACAGCGCACCACACTCAGGGGTTTGTGGCTTGATGAATGTGTGGGGGAAAAAAGCTTTCACAAAAATTAAATCTTTCCTCTCGCTTTGCACTGATTGTACGCACGCTCGGTGTACAGATGCAGATGTTTGTAGGTCAACAAATTTGGCAATTTACTGTTTGAAGAGTGGCTTGCTTCTCGAGACACGAGTTACGGCTGGTAAGCAAGCTTTTTTTTATGCAATTTAATTAGAGCAGTGTAATGCATTCCAGTGCCGAAAATATCCTTTGATATGCACACCGTAGTGTGGTGGGATTGCAAAATAAACTAAACTATGAATTATTAAAATGGAAATTATAAGCGTTAGTCACGGACGTGCTATTTTTAGGCGAGCGATGGAGGCGCCTGGTGTCTCATGGATGGAGGCGCCTAGTATCTTGTGGATGGAGGCGCCTAGTATCCCGTGGATGGAGGCGCCTGGT
>KZ061746.1:29998-55881 GCA_002091835.1 Anopheles maculatus
GAAACAGGGAAAGCTTTTCTTTCGGCACGCATCAGATTATTGTGCTTTACAATGAACCATTTTATTTTTCCACCAAAAAAAAAACTACAAGCGGCACAACCACCACTAACATGTGTAAGTAAGACCGACCCTTCCCCTTTTTCACCGATGTAATCTGTTTGCTACAACTTTTATCCCCCGATCCCGAAGTAATCTTTTATGTTATGGTTAGAACACGCCAGTGTGACTTTGGCGTGCGACCATAATCCCGGGATCGGGATTGTGACGGGAGCCGGGCGCGGTACCAGCCAAAGCCAAAGCTGCCAAGAAACTTGCTTGCTTAACGCATGTATTCCAGCAAAAAGTTTCCCATTTACTGCGTTGCTTGCGCTACCGAGATGGTGAAACTTTCAGCCCAATAAATGGTGTTAATTTACGAACAGCTGGGAATGCACGTAGACTTCTGATGCTGTTGTTGTTTCTGTGCGTCCGCTTTTCTTTGCGCGTTGGCATGGGAAAGGGCTTTGGCGTAGCGTAAAGTTTTCACCGACCGTCGACGGTAAAAAGATAATAAGAAGCGCACCTAGGGTGAGAGGAGTTCAATTTAAGACATTGAAAGTTGTTTCCATTTTTTTCGTGCAAAAAATCAACTTTTATGAGAGTAAGGAGCAGGTTCTTGCCAAAAAGCACAAAAAGGGTAGGTATCGTTTTGTTCTTAATAAAACTTTACGATGAAACAAAAAACTCCCATCGTCGGTTATGACGTAAATCATGTGTGAAATAACGCCTGTATGAAGCAAAAACCCCAAACATGTGTTTTTGTTTTCTGTGCGTTCTGTGTAGCTGTTTGGGTTGAGAGATCGTGTCTGTTACCACAATTTAATATTGTGGGAACGACTTGAAACATTGAAGAAAAAACAAGAGAAGTATTTTACAATAAAATAAGAAGATACGTAAAACAAAATCACATCTTAAACACAAAGAAGCGCGTAACGTTGATTATCGGTCGAAGCTTTAAAAGCTGGCACGAAGCTTCAAAAATATAATGAATGGTATAGGCTAGCATGTCATTAGCCACCGAACGATGCAAAGCAGGAAAAAGCTGGGTAGAAAGAATTATGTTCATCAGTCATTATGACAGTGAGCCGTTTTTCAAACCGGATTTGACTCGTACAAATGGTATTGTTTCCACAGGATTCTGCATCGCTTGTTCTTCCGATAAGACAATGCTAGGAACCATTTTTGTTGTTGTTTTGTTGTGCTATATGAAACTTTAAAAAAGAAAACAAAAAATACCAAATAAAAGCTAACAGGCAGGATGGACGTGAGAGGGGGATGGATGAGGAAAGGAAGATAATAATATGCCTTGATGTGGTTGGTTGGCCACACGAGAATGGTGGATAAATTATTTTCATCTCTTTTATCCCGGGGATTTTTCTTTGGTAAAAATTCAGGCCAAACGCTGTTGCTTTTGTGTAGTCAATGGAAACAATAACGATGGCAGGGAACTGGAACATGTCATGGAAGGCACAAAAAAAAAGGTGAATTGGGAAATAATATTTTTAAAAGATCCTTTTTTTGAGGTCATCGTGGCTTTTTCTATGGTAATCGGAAATGTAAAATTCTATTAGGCAGCTTTTAATACAGGTAATCCATTGTTTTAATGAATGCAAAGTTTGAGAATGCTTAAAATAACTTCATCCTGAATTTCATAGTTATTTTAATGTATTTATTTAGTATCTTATTAAGTATTTTGAACCATCAAATGAGGTTTCTATTTCTAGAGTTTGCTTTTTTATTTGTGCTTCAATAGTTTCATTTCACATTGCTCTTACCTAAGTTCTGCAATATGTCTCAAGTGCTCGACATTCTAGATGTGTTCCGAACTTAATGTTTAGTTTTTACACGCCATTCCGGGACATTTGCTAACACAACAGGGACCAGAAAGCACCACAGCCAAAGTTTGAATGCGAATGGTGGCGTTACATTTGCTTTTGCACTATTCGTTACACTTACCTAACAATGTAACAATGTGGTGAGAAAAAGTAGCGTCAAGAAGTAGACAGACCGCCATCATAACTGCGGTACCATGCCGTCCTAAGCACGTGCTGATGTGATTGTGGTTGATGTCGTTCGTTCGTACAGCAACGTTTTCTCAGGTTGCGAATGTCTACGATCTAGTTTTCATTGCGGTTCTTCCTGCCGTGGTAATAACGCTTTAATTAATGGAAGCGTTATTATTATTAGTGTCCCTAACTAGTTTTTTAGATGGAAAGTTTGCCATATTCACCAGCATAATGTCGATTGAAATGAATTCAAGGATCGTTGGTAGGTGTGTTTCGGCTTGCTATTGTGATGCGTTACAGTTGAAGAGCTTTGAGCTACATGTTGCTCCATTATTTGAGCGTATTTAGATTTTTTTGTGCAATTTTGAGTATGTTTTGAATGAAATTGAAATGCTTTAAGGAAAGGTATACTAAGAGATGTAACTACGGTCACCTGGCACGATCAAATCATTTTTAAATTCTTCTTGAAAGTTGTTGTTTCTATAAAAGGTACAATGAATTTATTTATTATACAAATTTCATGTTAACAAGCTAAACAAAAGGCAAACTAAAATGACCTGCGAGAAAAGGAATAATAATTAGCTTCAGTACTTTCATTAAACAGCAAAGCGCATGCAAGTCTTAAGACAAACGATGATCTTTGCTTGTTGGAAAAGTTTGGCTAATAAATTTCATTCGGTTCCCTTCCGCTGTTTTGCCGTGTTTCATGCAACTAGTACAACAATGTTCGCTCTATTGTTCACGGTCATCTGTTTGTTCGCCACGAAATCATTTATTTTCTTTCACCATCCACCTTCGGAGGCGGTGCAGGCTTTGATGGTAAAAGTTTTGTCCACCAAAATGTTGGAACTGAATGAGATTTATCTAACCGTTAGGCTACGCTGCCGGGAGGCCAGGCTCAAAAACAACTTCAATATGGTTTTGATAAGCTTTTATTACACTTGTCACTGACCGTGGAAGATAATTATAGCCATCGTTCGGTTTTAACGAGTCCGTAGGTTCCTGCCAATGTGAATCCAATGGATCCGCCAATGGATCCGGACGGGATGGTCCCAGGAATAGGTCCCAGAAGATTGGTTTTTGCATCCCGTAGAGACTTTTGTCCCTGGCGCTGGTGCGCTCGTTCTCGGACGGCGAGAGGCATAATTTTCCAATTTAGTTTCACCATTGAACATAAAATTGAATTGGCTTCGGAGTGTAGCCGCGGCTGGGTGTGGAGATCTTGTCGTGCCGCTGGTTGGTGAGAGTTTGAAGTTCTAAGTTTCGCCGCACGATCGGATCCGGTCAGTGGAAAAGCAATTATTTCACCAGTTCTGTCGGAACAGTCTACGCACATTGACTTTTAACGTTGGTGCTTGGGTGTGTTCTGTGTAGCCACCTGGGTTATGGGGTGTGTCGGCACGCGTATCGATGTCGATGTTTTCAAATTAAAATTAAACAAGTTTAGCTATGCATTAAAACTTATGGCTATAGTGATGATTATTGGTGTAATGTTTGCATCTGTTTTCTTCCTATTTTGTATTTCCAGCTACAAGAAATTTATATATTTACCATTGTGTCTGGCATTTTTCTGGAGTTTTGAGAGAATCATCAAAATTTGAGCTATGTATAAAAAGTTACTGTTCACGATAAAGTGGATCCTACTACAAAAAGAACTTCACCAAATTGCACTTTCTAGACTCCTTCAAGATGAAATGGAATCATTTTAAGGTATTTATGGATTGAAACTTTTCAAATTCCTTGTGCTATGGCAATGGTAGGATTTAAAATGTATCTGTGTAGAGTGGTCTGGAGTCCTTTCTATCTCGCATAGGAATGTTAAGACAATTGACTTATGTAAAATTTTCAATAGGATTTCCACTAGGCATTTTGATACATTAACTTCTACATTCTCATTGTTGTAACTAAAGCTTGGTTCATGTAGAAATGGGCCAGTTTGTTTCGATGAAAGTGGAACACCTTGTGAACAAAAATGGAAATCTTTTGACGTCGTGTTGTTAAGGGAGGTAAACACTTTAGTATGTCAAATTTTCACGCAGTTTTGTTATTAATTCACCGAGATATTCGACATGAAAAAGAAGGAGAGAAAATTGATTGTGTACAGTTATCTGGATAATCCATCAGCATCAACATAAGAGCTGGTAAAACGGTTAAGTTTAGCTAAATCCACTGTTGCGCGAGTTATTAAATATTATAAGGAAACTCAGACAACTGTCCGTAAGGTGCAAACTAAGCGATGAAGTGGGACCGTTAATGGTCAACTACGATTGAGAGTGATTTGCAATTCTTGGTCTTGGTCTATGATTTGGCCAAAAATCTTAACTCAGATCGCTCTACTAAACGAAAAATCCGACTCCGAGAAGCATTTAAGTGTTTCCGAGCAAGTAAGTATTTCAAACGAAACCTAAAACAACAAACAATGGCCAGAAACAGGGCTCGGAAGTTGTACGATCTGATGCTGACCAAACCGCACGGCTACAGCTTCATGGACGATGGAACCTACGTGAAAGCCGACTTTAAACAAATTCCGGGTGTTAAATTTTATAAGATTTATACTTGCGGCTAGGTCCTCAAGCGATTCAAATTTGTCATCGCTGAAAAATTCTCAACAAATGGTCCAGTCACATTTTGGCCAGAATTAGTCAGCAGCCAGGCGTATCTAGACGTATCACAACTTCTGAATCCTCCAAATTGCCCCTAGCTCCGTTCAATAGAAAGATATTGGGCAATCTTGCAACAGAAATTTAAGAAAATGGGAGAGATAACTAAGGACAATCGACGAGTCAAAAATTTGTTGAATTTAATAGCCAAAACAGTGAGTGATACAGCTGTGCGCAGGTTGATGGGCAGTATGAATAGTAAAGTCCTTGAATTTCTAAGAAATTGTTCAAATTTATCCTAAAAAGCATTCATTAATCGCTAATGGCTTTGCTAGTTCATCACAACAATTCTGTAGTTTTATTTTAATAGCTCTTTTACTGTAAGAACTTTTTATTACGTCCGAGTTCATCCATCATAATATTTTATAAATTTTATTAAGTGGGAAAGATACATCTCCTCTATTTTGTTGGTAACTGAATTGAATTTTTTAGCAACAAAATCAGAAGAATTGTAAGTTATATTGGTAAGAAAAAATAGAATAAATTAATAAATAAATATAGTGTATGAGATCAAACACAAGTACAATTACCAAAGTGTCATATTGCAGTTAGTTTAAACGCATCTGACTGTACGATCCTAGTAGATCTTCGAAAGAGCAGAAGGAGAGTGTCACACTGAGTGAATAAGAAAGTTATTAGCAAATCAAGTGCGTTTCTATGATAGTGAGGCATAAGTTTCTTTACGGCATTCTCTTCTACTCGCTAAGTAAAGATCGATTGTGGTTCATAATCAAGAATATTCCAATTTGTTAATTAGTTTTAAAAATGTTTTAATTCTTTGTGAAGTAAATTTATTTACATTGATCAATCACAACTTAAAAATATTTTAATAAATTCTTAAAACACGCTATTTTATCAAACAATAGTTTAACTTAAATAAAATGATACTAAAATCAATAACTGCGTCTAAAACACGTTTTTTGTCAACTCAACTAAAAGTAAAGAAAACATTTCGCTTCGAAAACATGCAATTTGTCCATGCAGCAGTACACCTGCAGTAATGCTTATGCAGCGAATAAAATTAATTCGAACGAAAAACAGCTGTCACTCGTTTGTGGATCGTTTTCCGGTACGTACACGTACCACGCTAAGTCCGAATGATCATCCCACATTTCACATCGCCGAAAACTAACACCCCCGAAACAGTGGCACACATACGTACAGTTCATTATCTGTGCTCACATCTCTCGCACGCTGTCGCTCACCGGTACGGTAGCCAGTGTGTTTATGGTTTTAACATATTTTACAGATTTCCCGGTCACACAAATCTACGAACGACAACCAGTGTATGAATGTGTTTGTATGCTTTTTAATAACACGAACAACAAGTGAACTACAAGCTTCCGTAAGGCCAACAACGACGATGCATGAAACGTTGTCCCCGAACAGTCCCGGCGTGCGGTCTGTTTGATTTTGATCCACGCGAAAAAGATGAAACAGCGCGTTCTGGTTGGACGGTGCGCGCCTCACTTTGCGCGTTGCAAAACATTTATAATTAAAACAAATGTTTGTCTATGGTTCGGGACCGTCCGCAGCAAGCCCGAAACTGGAGCGGGATCGAATGCTTATGTGAAAAACTTCATAATAGGCATGCGGACACAGTGTGTTATGCTAATTTTTAATTCTCCCTACGGTGGACGATTTTCCCGCGGTGAGTCCCGGCTCCCAAAAGTAGGGGAGGTTTGCCTGGAAAATGGGGATGATGTTGCTGTTTAGTTGTTCCTGGGTTTGAGATTTCACAAGGGAAGAGCGAGAGAGAGGGAAAGGCATTTAAAGGCCTTAGTACCTCACGTACATTTCATTTGCCAAGCGTTGAGGTTATGTTGCTTGATGCATTTATTCTGTGCGCATACTTTCTGCAATCTCGCGCGTGTGAAAACCTGCCACACAGCCGGAGACACAGTGGGAGTTGGCTTGCAAATTTCAAACATTAGCACCAGCACACAATTGCATAATTTATCACGGACATGTTTCCGCGTACCCAGGGATCATCGGTTGACCGTCCGTTCGTGGTTTGGTCGGCCGGTTGCTTTTAGCTAGTTTTGGGGTTTTTCGGTGTACGCCGGCTCGTACCGAATGCGTACGGGTGTTAGGCGTGCGGGTGAGTTTAGTGGTTCCTTTGCAATTAGAGGTAGCGTCGAGCGAGATCTGCTAATTGATTTCCACAAACGGGCACGTGTAAATTGTGGCCTTCCATCCTCGGTGCCGGACAGCGGCCGCCAGACATTTAGCAGGGTTAGGGATTAATATTTGATTGATTTTAGCTCGTTTTCGGTGACGCACAGGCTGACGTTAACGAGCAACCGGTGATCGCTTTTATGTCGTTAGTATGTTCGGGTGTCGCTTAGGCTGTACGGCGGCGTAAATGGTTGGGTTTTGCGGTGTAAGGGACATTTAAGCACAAATTTAAAATAATTTAGAGATACGTAATTGGAAGGACTCAAATGGAATGAAATATGCACGCATTTGGTTCAGCTGGTTGTGGTAGCGTGCAGGAGCATTATCTTAGGAATAGTTATTTTATAGCACGCTCCAATATTTTGCTATAAACTTTGATTCCTCACATTTATGTTGTTCAATCACTGTTTATTTGGACAGTTTCTTGCTAGAGTTCGTAAAAAATTCTCCTAATCCTGATCTCTCATAAATGGTAGGCATTTCAAAAGATTTTCTAATGAACTACACACCAATCTGATGACTGTTTTTTCGTAAACTTTTTGCTGGTGGTGTTTTTCTTCTATAATTATTTTTTTTTCGTTTCTCCTTCCGGTAAGTTAGAAGCAATAATAACGAGAAAAGTACAAACCGAAACGAATAATAGAAATCCAATTTCTTCCGCCCCGGTTACCACCCGGAAACGCGGTGAAGATCGGTCTGCCAGCAAAGCAGATTGAAAAGCCAAACAAAAGTACCCCGAAGTGACGAACGAAAACTTTGGCCACCCCGGTTTTTCCTTCCAAGTTTTTTTTTTTTTCGTTGCTGTTGTTGCGTTTTGTTTGCTTCATTATACACCCGAAAGAAAACCTGATGCCCCGTTTGTGCATCTGCCACATCAGCTCCCAGCTCGGCTCCTTACCATTCTGCCATCCCTCACCGTCCATCATCGTTTCATTTGGCGCTGTCACTTTTGGGATGGAAGATGGAAAGTTTCGAATTTCGGTTTTCCGTACTGTTTCTCCTGGTTCGCCGTTCTTGACAGGCGAAGGTTCTTGTTTGTGCGAAGTTGGATGAACTTTTCTCTCCCTTGCCATTGTTTTGCTTCACACCAAAACCGAGGGATGATGCTGTCGGGGCGAGTTTTCGGCAGGTTCTATTCTGGAGCTATTCTTCTCACTTCTCACATTGTTTCCAGTTTTGCCAACTCAAGCTCGGCGGAAGGTTACACGGGAAGGTCGGGACGGGAAACAAATAATCTTACTTTCCAAGCAACTAATCCCGAGTAAATGGAATGGATCACACTGGCGTGGCTGGTATCACGTTGCACTGAATGTATCGATTGTGTGTTGAACTTTTGGGGCATCAGTTCAGTACGGTTCGTGTCGTGCAATTGGAAGATTCAATCAGCTAGAATTAACCAAAGTAAGAGTTTTTGCCCCGGTTCGGTGGATACGGGAGGCACCCGTTGAAGTAGCAAGTTGGGACGATGTCACTTTATGAATTGGAAAACAATGTCAGCTTGAATGAATTTCTGCTCGGTTGATCGGGATTGGTTGAAGTACAGTGTGAGTAATGGGTACGGTTAATTTCGTCCGAATAAACTGTTATGGGCGTTGTGAGATGAATACATGTGAAATGAAATGAGACTCCGGCTTATGGTTCAATTAAGTAATGAAACGTTTCTATGCAAAAGAAAACTGATCGTGACAGTAGTAAATGTTTCTATGATAGCTTTCAGAAGAGGAGAGTCAGCTAAAAATTGAAGGAGATGTATTTGTTAATGTAGCTTAACGTAAAGGAACATCTCCTTGATCATGAAATGAATTCTATTCAGTGTGATCTCAACTCTTGTCTAGTCGAAGTCTAGTCGCTTGTTTGTTTGGTGATGATAACCAGGATCTCTGACTCAGCCACAGTCATACATTACAACTGTTTCTTGGTCTTGGCCTATCGAAATAATCCACGATACCGATCACGTTCATGTGTCGTCATCTGTCAGTCCATCATGTAGCCTGTTCTGACACAAAATGGCACCCTCTTTCCATATGGTCGGCCTAAAAGGATTTTAAAAGGTGGGTCGTTTGGTGCCATACTAAGCCCATCGCAGCATGGCGAGCCTAATTCGCTGCAAGATGATGAGATCACCGTTGAGATGAGAGCTCATCGTTGTAGTGGCCCTCCATTGTCTTTCAGCACATCTTCTTCTTCTTCTCTGGCTCTACAACCTCGGAAGGTCTTGGCCTGCTATTTCTAGCTTTCTATGACTTGGTTTTACCCGTAGCTGGATAGTCAGTCCTGCGTACGGGGAGGCGGTCCGCCGGGATTCGAACCCCGGTCCTGCCGTGTGAAGACCGGCGCCGCTATCGGATACACCACCGGGCCGCCATCATTTACTAAGGGTGTCAAATTAAATTCGACTTGCCTGGCTGGTCAGTACCCCGTGTTTCCGGCAGGTGGCGCTTCAAAGTGTAAACAGTATAAATAGGAGAAAAAAGGACCGAACCGAATATTATAAATAGGAGGATAAATTCGAACCAATCAACCACTGATCAGATATTCACCATGCGGCGAATCTTGGAGAAGATGGCGGAGCAGCAGCTACACTCCTACCATCTCTTCGTTGATTTTAAAGCCGCATACGATAGCACAGCCTGGGTAAAACTATACGACGCAATGAGCTCATTTGGAATCCCGGCCAAGCTTACCAGGCTTGTACGTATGACAATGACCAACATCACATGCCAGGTGAAGGTGGATGGCAAAATCTCTTTTGCTACCACCAAGGGTCTGCGCCAGGGAGACGGGCTTGCTTGCCTGCTATTCAATCTGGTGCTAGAGAGGGTCATCCGAGACTCACAGTTGGAATCTTCGGGGACCATCTTCTGTAAGTTACTCTAGATCTTGGCATACGCTGATGACATAGACATCATTGGTTTTGAGGCTCTCCTATGTAGCAGAAGCTTACCAAAGGATCGAGCATGCGGCACTGAACTTCGGGTTGGAGATCAACGAGGCAAAAACCAAAATGATGGTGGCACCACCAGCGGCCCTGCTAACAAACACTGATCTACGCAGGGGTGATGTACAGATAGGTGATCGCAACTTTGAAGTCGTCCAAAACTTCACCTATCTGTGGTCAAAAGTCAGCACCGATAACAACAAAGAAGTTGAATTGCGTGCAAGGGTGCTGGCTGCCAACCGGTCATACTACAGCCTGAGGAAACTTCTCCACTCAAAATACCTGTCGCGACGGACGAAGCTGGGACTGTACAAAACCTTTACAGTCCCAGTACTCACATACGCCTCTGAGACATGGACTCTGTCCAAAACTGACGAAACCCTCTTAGCCGCGTTCGAGAGGAAGATGCTCAGAAGGATTTTTGGCCCGGTATGTGTGGAAGGACAATGGAGGAGCCGCTACAATGACGAGCTGGATGTACCATATTCTCGAAAAAAAGTTCTAAATTTTTAAGTGTAAAAGTAATAAAAGTAGTTTAATTTCTTATTTCTTGTAATAATAAAGTTTTTTTTAAATGGCAGCAAAAAATAACAAATGAAATCTTATCTAACCTATCCTTAAAGCTCATATACGTGACTGCATATTCCGCGCTAGAGTAAACCCTCTGCAGAATCTCCCTAAAGACCAACCCGTCAGTCTATTATGATCGGAACACAATTAAAGGCAATCTGGCGGCAGCACCGGATAACCACAAGACGAAGAGCACGTTGACAAAAATCTGCCAGCGAGATAATCTGTTCGAGTGCCACGTACTAAATTAACACCACACCTATCAGACAAAACAGCGGAAACATGCCTGGACAGGGAAATTGCCTCGGAAAGCTTTCACGATTCCGACGCGCGAGTGAACGCGCCGCTTGTTCGGATCCGCTTCGACCGCCGGTTTTAAGTGGAACCGATTGAACAGTACCGTTCGATGGTTCAACCCGTTTTGGGTTTTGCTGGACGCGAAGGTCATCAGCAATTTCGGACACCGGGTTTTGCTGAGAGCGGACAACAGAGAGTAAAAGAAGAATCCACTCGCCGGGCGTGATTGATTTAGCCAGTGAAAGTACGGTGCACTTCGATGTCGTCCACGCTGACGGGGTCCGCTGAGCCTGCAGCTCATTAGCATTCAAATGAAGTGCATCCAATTAAATTAAGTCTTTCATCGAGGCCCAGGGCATTCAGAGCGAGAATTTCGGTCCCTTTCGCGCCTCGTTCTTATCTAACGCAGGGGATGGAAAATCTGGACCAGAATTCTGTGTGCCTTCGGCTTCAACCGCCATCAGCCGGAATGTACGGGTGGTGTTCTAAAAGCGGCACTTTTCCAATCAACAGCGCGTATTTTGGTACCCCAGGAGAGAGGGGTTTGGGAGTGGGGAGGTTGAAAAACGAACGGGGGATGAAAATGTACTGCCCGAAAACACAACTCATGCTGATAACGACAAACGAACGAAAAAGGGCTATGCAAAACCGTTGCCTCACTAATGAAAACGAACTTGGCGAATGTGGCGAAAATGGCTGACGAAGCGTGGTGGTAGCCGGAGATAGGCGACCGGTCGAGTGTATGAGTGGGATTGTGTTTGCGGTTTTTCTGTTTGATTCTCGGCCTCTGGAGTCGGAAGTTGTAGGCAGTGCCGGGAAGTGGAAGCGAGTGGGTGTAAAAATTGTGTTTCATTGTTTGTACAACTGCCGTCGGAGAAAATTGGATTGCATAATTCCATTCACTTTACCATTTACCAATCATGCTGGAATCAATTAAACAGTATCGAGGCAGGAAAAAGGAAGACCAAAATCGTTTATACTCAATACTATTTTTTTTTACATGTCTCAAGCTTACAACATGTAATATTGAGAATTTTTTGTCAAAAAATCGTATGTTCTTGAAGTTATATTGCAATCGAAAATTAAGTTTATAAACTGAACCTGAATACAAAGGATAAAATGTGAGAATTCAATTTCAGAATCAGTTTAAACATCTTAGTGGTTTCGTGAGGCAGCAGAGTTATCGTTAAATGATGATATGAACATTGATCAAGTAAGTCGTTTTATTTTGTAAAGACCCCTCAACTGGGAGAACACTGAAAAGTCTTAGTTATGTTTACATTAATATCGTGTTCAAAAGCTTCGCAAAATGTCAATTTATTTTCCATTTTTCATATCGTATTTTGCACAATGGTCAATATTGCTCAATCACTTGCCAGATCCTTTGATACTTATAAATCTTTGTTTTGCAATTATCGATTTCTTCTCCTAATCGGAAGATTGTGAAGATGGTTCCCAAAATTCCTTAGAATATTTTAAGTCCACTGCCATGTTCTTCTCACTATCAATACATCAAACTTCTTAAATTAAGATGTCCAATTCCTGAGACTACATACTATTAATAATCCATTTTTACAATGTGTGTTGCCACAATGGCATTGATTATCATCGTAGTATTGTAGAACGTTGGGACGATCCGTCTGCATCTCGTCGTACGCAGCACAAACTATACTGCTAAGGATGAAATCAAATTAAAGATGCCAGAAATAGAAGGCCGAAACCTATCCAGGTTTTTGTACCAAAGCGAGAAGAATATTAATTACTACCAGCCAGCAATCAATTTAGAGAGTCTCTATCGCAACATTTAAAACAAAGTCTTAGGTATCCGATAGCACACAACAAAATGAAGTTCAGTGCCAAAATTTGTAAGAATTACCGTCAATTAACTTAACAAGTATATATACAAACAAATACGAAAGGAAAATGCCTTTAGAACCTTAGTCGTCGTTTAAAATTTTATTTTTTTTCCTTCATTCCGTCACTCGAATCAAGATTCTTACAAAGATATACCAATGTAGTAAATAGCACCAAAAGTTGAATTTAAGGAGTTGAGAAGTACTTCCCATCAACTACGATTTAAGATATTTCGCATTGCTCCGCATAGCTACAATTGTAATTAATTTGGGCGTAAATCAGAACTACACGCTTATTACAGATCCTTGAAGCATACCCAACCCTCTTTCCGAACTCCGATGTCCGGTTGTGGTAACTTTCTGTTAATTATTTTATCATTTGCCTTGAAATCTTCTAAGATGAATTGCTGATTCTAGTAATGAACTGCATAGAGTAACCTGCTTGCCTATGAATTCAATATAGAGGAGAAATTTTGAAGTTCACTATGGTGTCTAGTTGATAGCGGAGATAATTGCTAACAAGAATGGGATTAGTATCGAATCTCATCCAGACTATCTCCTTGAACGCTAAACTGATCATCCAACTAGTCAAGTTCTGGATGTCAGAAATGGTCGGCCAAGATCTCACGAGTTTGTAGTGTCAAAGAAGGAGATAAAGTAACAAGACAGATTAAAAAGGTTCTAGTATTTTGAGAAGTAATTCTCTGATTAGACATTAATACAAGAAACATAGTCCTGGAATGTACTGAAATAAGAATATTTTTTGAAACTTAAATTGAATGATGCTCAAGTCGTTAGCGATACCATATTTATTCTTCGAATTGTGCTTCTATAACTTTAGTTGTCGAATATTAGATTTAATATAGCCTTTCAGATAATTACGTCCTCTTCTAACCAATGCGGCCCTATAACGATACTTTTCGAACTTATCCTTTGTTTTCAGCATAAAGGCATAATAATGTGTATCGTATATAGTATTACTAAAACATAGTCCATATAGTTTGTAATGGATCTTGTAACGTCTGCCTCTGCTTACAATGTTATTACATGCAGCACCAAAAAAAAGGGATCAGTAAAATATTTTAAAACATTTTATAGCTGAATGGTACACAACCATCAGCTGTTACGAACGCTTCTCTGTAGCAGACGCCAAAATTTAATTAAGCAAGAAATTTCCGGTTCACGTAGACTAGCACAAAACGAAAAAAAAAAAACCGTAAACCAAGCCTCAAAATAATACCAGCAAGACGTTCTCTTGTTACTTAAGGGGTTTTTCTTACTATCGTTATTAACGCTTTTTTCTTGTACCAAAACTCCTTAGCAGCACCCACTGTAGATGGGTTGCTGTTTCCGGTCCGGATTGCAACAGTACGAACGTCTGGTTCGGGGTTTTTTTTTTGTGTCGATTTGTTTGTGCTTCTTTTCTTGCCACGCTTGATGAAGGGCAGTTCGGTGGCGCAATCCGCAAATGTCTTACCCAGCAGCACAAAAAAAAAGGATGTATTATTTCTTTCCTTGGGGAGTTTTTCTTTTCTCCATCTTTGCTTTACGCCCTATTTCTGCTGTCAAGACAATGTGGGTTATCAGAAACAGCTGTGGCAGCAGTTACGGGTACGGGTGCGTTTGGGTAATGTTCTGTAAAAGTCACCGAAATGGACGGAAAGCGCATCGCGTTTTGTTTTTTGGTAATTAGAGCCCTTTTCATGCCGCCCTGCTCGGTAGTTGGGATGGGATGTGGATTGAATGTGTCCTTTTTTTTGCGCTTATTTTAGCTGCCAATTGTGGGTAGCTAATTTGTGACGTTGTACACTTTTGAAAAAAAGGGTTGATCGTGGTTGTGACGAAAAATCGTAAAGCGCTTCTAGAATGTACTCAGAATTGCCAAGCGTCTGAAAAATGTAGACCAGTAAATAGATGTACAGTTGAAGTTTGAAGCAGAAGAAATAAAGCCCACAAACCACTGAGTTCTTCTCCCGATTGTTATGTGTAATGAGCCGTTGAATTGTTGCTTCACAGCTCAAACGGTTCGAGTGTTTGTACCCGCTTCAATCATTGTTTTCCTGCAGCACAAACTAGTTTGTTTCGATTGCGGTTTCTGTTCGATTGGCTTTTGGCTTCAATCGTATCGCTTTCTCACAGTTGATACCAATTCCTCCCATGATAATGTTTGCCCGATATAAATAATGCGGTATCGCATTGATCCATCCACCCACATGGCGGGGTGGTAGATACGTGTAACGCTTCACTTTATCGTCCGGAAAAACCTGTACCGGAAAACTTCTTGCGACCCGGCCAGTGCATGTGCAGGAACGGAAAGCTCAAGCTCGCTATCGTAGCAGGCAGGTCATTAAGTTTCGGTCGGATGCTGCCATCGTGCTGTCCGGGTAAAATGCAGCAGAACATACATGCCACGGAATCCGATACAAATGGCAGCTTAATCAGTGCGACAGATAGCAAAATGGAGGAAACCGGGCGGAAAGAAAAAAAGGCGCCATAGTGGACGGAAATGTATTTTTGGAGAAACACTGAAATTGATACAGGGTTTTTAGCGTTTTATTTCGTGCTGCTCGGTTAATGGTAGTCCGGCTATCAGTCTTTTCACTGTCCAGCAGCGCTGTCTTCTGTTCCCCATCATTAAATCGATGTGTAGTGGAAATGTACAGCAAGTCTTTTCAATTGGAGTTATCCCCTTTTCTTGGTGCGGTATGTGTTTTTGACTCTTCTGTATCCGCGAATCGCTTATCGCGATCAATGCAAGCTGAGAAGAAGAGATCATGAGCTGTATGTATAATACATTAAGGTATGGGACGTTTTCCATTAAATCTTCTCCTTTGCCAAGGTTGATTATTTGCAATTTTTTATAGCAAGAGTTGCTGCATTTCAATCAACAATCTTTACCTTTTCCGCTGTTTTGGGAAATAGATTGTGCGCTCCACCACTGATGAGCGTTCATTTCGAAACCATTTCGGTACGTACCTTCGCATCGTCTTTTATTTCCAGTACACGGTGAACTTTTCAATTGGATTCGCCCTATAGTTTTTTCCTCCCATCGTACTGCCGGTATGCAAAACAAGCACAAACACAGTACAATACCGGCATATGTAAAGCGCACTGTGCTGCAGCCCTGCTCGATACGCTATTTCATGGTGCTTTGTAATTTATTGTCAAACCACCCAGCGCATCCCCAGTGCTGAAGATGTGCTTTGGCATTTCGTTACAGCACGAAGCAACAGAACGCGTTCGTAAGAGTGTTGCTCTTGCGTTGCTGTGTCGAACCCAGAGACTCCAGACTCCGGAGTAAACCGAGTTGGTGGCAAAACCGATTTATAGCTAGATTGGATTTATTGTAAGCATCGAGCAAGAACCGAACCGAGAAAGGAAAGAAAAACGTTTGTATTCAGAAGGCAATCGATACGGGTTTGTTTGGTTGGATGCTTTGGGACGTCCGGACGATGGGGGAATGATTCTATTTTCTCAACAAACGTCTCAGGCTTCTCGGTTCACGGAAGAAGCCACACGATGGTAGTTTTGGTGTTGGGGTTGAACATGGCATGAGCACGCTGTGAGAAAGCATTTCAATAAAGGTAAAGCTTGGCCGTCTAGTTTGAGATGTATCGAAGGAGAAAATTTATCGTTATGGGAAAGGTATTTGAATAAAGTTTAATTTTGCAACGTGAAAAACTGGTGAATATTGCAACAATGCAAATGTTTTGTAATGGGGGTTGAATATTTTATTAATTTAAAACAAATTTGCTGTTTTTTATTATTCAAATAGTTACATTTATTGTTAAGTCCCTTTAAGAGAAATGCACTGCAAAATCGTGATAAAATAAACCTCTAAAATGGTATATTTCCGTCCCGGGTATTCGCACTGCACCAAAAGGGAAACCATTTTGTCATTTCCGTTTATTTATTGAAAATGGTAAGCGGGACAGGAACCGTATGAATAAATTCGTCATACTTTATCGGTCTTTTCTTCGATGGATTTTCTTAAAGCCAGACAGACTATCACTACGGCTGAGTATCCATTCGACAGCGCAGGACACCCTGTTAAGAAGCAATGTACGTGATCATAATTCGCTGCACTACAAGAGGGATTTGCAGCGAAAGACCCAGCTGGAACTACACGTACAGAATATTGTCATATCTGGCATGAACAGAGTGAATCGACCGAGAAAAAAGTAGAATCGACCGACCGTATGTACACTTGTCATCACGGTACCGATCAACGCGTAGCATGAGATGTTGGTTCCAAGAAGTTGGTTGAACCATTGAGTGTGTGACTTTTGGTGACTCGTGCTGCGTTTCATGAGAAGTTCATCGTTTGGGAAGGATAAGCAGCAAGTGAGGATAGAAAAAAAAACCATCGGAAAAAAGACACAACAACATCAACGGGAGGTCTTCATTTTACACTGAACCGATGCCGTATCGTGGGGCCGATTCGATTGAAGTTTCGCTCACTTTGCTGGTGCCGGTGGTGGATTGGATTAGTCATCGGTACACGTGCAAATTTAAATCCCCGTTTTCCTTTTGCCGATGTCCTCCTTCATCCACCCGGGAAAATCCAACACAAAGGGTGAACGTTCGTTGTGGAAGGTTAACAAATTTATGATTTTGTTAGTTTTTCGCGGTAGGGCGGGAGCAGTTTATTTGCCAGCACAAACATCACGCCTTTGCAGCGTTTGCAAAGGTGGAAAGCGAAGTGAAATGATTTAATTCAATTGATTGGAAAACTCGGCACAGCGGGCAGCACCACTTGCGGCAGGGTATCGATGTTTTTTTCTGCAACGATTGCACTAACCGAAGCATGGTGTTATGGTGTACGGAAGAATAATGCGAGATTCTAGAACTGCAAAGCATTAGATTGTGTGTGTGTGAGTGTGGAAAAGAAAAGTTATGTTTACCACACTGGTTGGTGGGTTGTGTGTTCGGAATTTAATCTTCCCGGGTCGTGAAAATTATGGAATTTCATTTATTTTCTATTCGCTTTTGGCGTTCGTTAGATTAGTTTCTGTACCTTAGACATAAAGTGTTAAATTTAGCTTTTATAGATTTAATCCATATGTTGTATGGAGAATTAAACGATTATAATTTTGAAAGAATGTTTTATAACACGAAAACATAAAGATTATGAAGGAAAGACGGGGAAATGCATTTCCCAAAAGTCATCCATCATCAATCGGGATCTCTTATCTCATTTCAACCGACATAGCATCGAAAAGTCATTTGTAGTTCGTACAATACTTAGAAGAAATCGTTCTACAATCATAATTGCAATCATAGCGATATATTGTTTTCCTCCTTTCTTTTACTTTCTTTGTTCGTGATCGATGTCTGTAGATTCCTATTGCTGTATTTAGTTTTGCTGATTCATAGCTACACATTGGTGGATCGCAGATTTTATCTTCAGTTTTTCATCCATTTCGATTCGCAGCCAAAAGAAAACGCCAAGACAGCAAAATCATTGCAAACGGATCTGATGAGATCGACAGATACGAAGGAATATGAAGCGATAAAGTGATGTTTGTGCAACGTTAGATAGTGGCAAACAATATTGAACCATTTATCAGCCCTTATCGTACCGTGGTCATCAGTACGGTGACTTTCGGAAAAGAGAATCTTTCGGAAGTGATCGGAAAAATGCGAATTTGCCTTTTTTGTTCAAGATGACAGTGTGCTCATAATTTGCCGGGCTTATGTTTTCGTGAAATCATATGAGTTGAAGCGTGTTTGTAAAAAAAAGTAACGAATATTGGTCAGTTGGAATTCAGCAATGATTGTCGGTTATGGGAAAACTCGTTTCGAGCTATCATGTTTCGATGATGATTTGTGATGTTTGTGTATGATTTATGAATCGCTTTCTGATCGCTTCGCTTTGTGATTGTTTGCTTTTGAATAGCTGTAATGATTTATGTGCAAAATTTTTGAGTCTTTCTTTTTCTGTTTCATGTGTGAATTTTTAATGTTGAAATGTTATACTAAACAACTGATGCGCTAGGATTATAAACTTTTTATGTTTTTATGTTATAATCTAAAAATTATACAAAATACTCTTAATGACATAGATTTACATAATACGCACACCCTCTAGCTGAGGGTGAGTATGCCAAAAATGCATGAAACACCAGGCGTCTCCATTTTTTGCCTTCTGAAACCCAAAAACACCAGGCGCCTCCATTAAACCAACGACACACCAGTTGGTGTTAATGATTTACTCCCTCGTGCCGTGGGCAGCTGTGCCATGTTGGCAAACAGTGTTGAAACCATTTGCTAAACCTTCTCAGAAGGCATAAACAGGAAAGTCAAAACCTTTCCGCCTAACGTTTTATCGTTTGGGCATGAAGCAAAAACCCTTGAAAAGTCGCCACAAAAAATTGACACTAAGCGTACTAAACATTTCGTACCTTTGCAACGCATCATCGGGATTGGTAAGGGGAACGCATTAAGTGGGGTTTTGTTCGCCAAATAAAGTGAGTAAAAGTTTATCGCCACGTTTGGTCGCAGGGCTATTGGGCAATGAAGACTTGTTTTATACGAATCTATGCTTCATACTGCGTGAACTGGAAGGAACAAATCTTCAAAAGAAAGTACAGCATAAAGGAGATTTAATACGGCCGGTTTTTGTTTTATACTTGTGGAAAATAAAGAAAGCATTACCGGTGACCAGACATGAACACGAACGATAATGTTGTAAGCTCGTAGTGGTTATCATAAAAAGTGGTTGAGGGTTTTTGTTCGTTGCATTTATATGAACAATTTAAAATATCACTCTTACTGTCGTCGAGTGTATTGCTTCGATTATCGCCACAGCAAATCCCCAAACCGGATACACAAACCGTATAATCGAATGTATCGGTATTGCATACTGCTCGCGATACCGATCGATAGAAGCATGGTTGAAGTATGATAATATGGTGGTGTCAACATGAAAATACCACCAAAAACAGTAAAAAAAGAACAACCACCACAAAGCCATCCATTCGAGCGAATAATCTCCCAAGTGGTGGGATCGAAAATGAATTCCGAATTCATTGGCCATTCCCATCATGATACCAATCTATTATAAATGTTTCGCTGACGGCTGGATTGGTAATACCAACCGTTGAGGGAACTTAAAAAAAAACTACACGAGCTTAAGCGGCACTGTTTACCAGGGCTGGCGATTAAAATTTATATAAATGACCCTTGTCTTCGTATGATGAAGTGTCAAAGTAATCACCCGGGACTAATGAAGAGTCGAGTCGCGGAAAGCATTCGGAATGACTTTGGAGTGTTCCGGCCGGACAAAACATGATTGATAAATGTGAAGCCGGCCATCCCCGGGCGATGGATTGGTGTACGATTTATTGTCATGTTTTGTGCTTTTTTGTCTCTCACTCTCACTCGAACGTATGGTGCGTGTTAACACAGATTCCCCGATGCATTTGCTTTGTTTTATCGTGCATAATAATGTATGCAAATTTAAAGCCATACGCAGAAAACGATGTAATTGGACGTGTAGTACGAAATTGCTACTGATTGATAGTTGAAAGGCTTATTTACGTTTTGAATACCTAATTAAGACGCATGCGGTGTGTGATTGTATGTGAAGGAAGCGAAAGAGAGCGAGAGAGAGAGAGAGAGAGAGAGAGAGAAAAAAAAAATGACATCATTGTTAATTTCCTCCGCTGGTTTCAAAGCAAATATGTTTTCTGTTAATAAGCATATTGCATGAGTTGTACAAAATGCGTATAATAAGCGCTTTGTGAAAGCGGAGAGAATGTTTTAAATCATTTTTTTTTTCAAAAGCTATTGCTTGTTAAGTGTATTTTAATATACTTTATTCGAAATAATATGTAGCTATGTTGCTAATCCGTTTGTGAATAATACAAATACAAGTACAAAAATACGAATTAATAAAAATATTGATTGATAATTAAGTTAAGGGCCACGTCGATCATCAATTTTGCAGTTATATAAATTTTAAATCTTATGATGAAACTGTGAAATTTTGTTTTTTTATTAAACGTTGAACACATTTTTTTTATTGTCACTGGTTTGACAGTTTCTTCTAGCTACAAAATACGATTTTGATAATATAAATATCTAAAAGCTACATGTATTTCTATTTACTCTCATTTGCTATTTTTTCTCATTTGCCTAACTTAGGAACAGAAATAGTGAATACATTAGTATTTCACTTCAGCTACAAAACTGTTGCTGCTGAAACAGTGTCAATAAGAACAAATGAAAGAATCGAGAAACAATTTATAACGTAGATGATAATTAAAAGAAGGCTTGAGGTTGAGAGTAAATCGTATAGTCAATATAATACATTATGTTACACGATTTGTGAGGTGATCTAGTAAAGGTCTATCTAGACATGTTTGGAAATTACTCAAAATAAAAGAGAGAATTTACAGATGGAACTCAAGATAGGTCTGTTGTTAGTGTAGTAGTAATACTGCACTGGTATGGGTATGATACCGAAGTCTTTTTACACGGGCTCTCTATATCCTTCTCTGGCTCAGTACGTCGACGGCGTACAAAACGTGAATAACTCTCCAAATATCCGGGCTTTAGTAAAGGGGGCAATACAAACCCTTCGAAGGGTGGGTGACATGGCTGAATTTTTGGATAGCATATCTATTTTGTCCTGGTTTCTTTTTGGACTTTAAACAGCTAGGATGCGTGGGTTCTCCAACGACAAAGAGGGTTAGCTGAGAGATCTAGCTTCTCCAAGAAACTTAAAAAATCGTGATTGGTTACTCGGATTAAGTGATAGGAACTCGACATGTTGAAAACAGACTCCGACTCCGATAGAATTCCGGATCCGAGACCGAAGCTCCGGAGTAATCCGATCATTTTCGGAGTTTCATCCACTCCAGAGTACTCCGATCGCATCTGGTTGCTCCGTTCAACACTAAAAACGGGAAAACTCAGCGTGTATGTTTTAAACAGGAAAACTTACTTTCAAACAACATCACAAAAACACCTCCCCCCCCCATTCATCCTCCTCCAACATTGCTATAACTTACATTTTTTCCACTACAACCTCCAGGATTGATCCCGAGTCAATCCGGAGTCTGATCCATAGTCCGAACCGGAGTCGATCCGGAGTCCGATCCTGAGTCTGAACCGGAGTCGATTCGGAGTTAATCTAGCAGCTCCTGGAGTCGGATCGATTCGACTCTGGTATCTACTTCATTTTGCCCAACACTACTCGGATCGGTAACTGAAGATCAACTCCAGGTGCCACATACGCAATGCGTTAGAAACACATTCATATCTCCTTAACATCAATAAAAAACCATTTGTTTTTATTTTTTAATAAGGTAAATTGTTGATTTTTTATAGCCTGTTTGGAATCATTTCAGCCTCTCAACTTTAGAATACATAAAAACAGACTGTAAACAACACAAATTTCATTTTATTCCTGTGTATTCTCACCGATAATGAGAAAAAACTTAAAGTTTGCTCGTACACAGTGCGAGAAGTATAGAAAATAATTAACATTATGTTACCTTGAATGAGTTCTTGATGATTTAGCAAGGTAAATCTGAAAAAATGTATTTGTAACGATTCAAAATGAGCCTCCAAAACCCTTTCGACGGTATTAGATTAGATTCGTCACGTATTCCAATCGAAACCGAATGTTTTCTCGAATTAAACCCCATTCGTAGCTATTCATGCCGAAAGACTTTTTCCTGATGCGCTATTGTTTCTATCGTACAGGCCATAAAGGTGAGCTCTATCCAGTTGCGGTGCGTGCTACCTGCGTTGCAGCGGAAGCTTATTTGTACAGCTGGGATAATAATGTTGCGTCGGTAAGTTTTATGTCACAGTCACCTCCAAACCACACAATCATGCGATGTGGTCTGGTACGGTGCGCGCTATGCGGTACGCCCGAAACGCAATCGTGCCGAAACCATCGGGCTTGGCAGCGCACGTTTGATCGTACGTACGGAGGGCTTTTGTGTAAATGTTGCGGCTTACAAATGGGACCATGCGGGCGATTCCGGAATCGATGGCGTTCGGTTGTTATGGGAGTAAACAGTAACAAATCAACCGTTTTCGATAATGGTAAGTGGATTTGGACTCCGGGACTGGGTAACACAATGGGTAGTTGGGGTGGGGTTTTTTTCTGTTTATCCTTCTGGTGTGGAAAACAATTGGTCGAATGGATTTTGGGCGAACATTTATCATAAATCGGATCATAAATATGGGCTCGTGTTAAAATTTGCGCAGCTGATGTTACTGTTAGGCTTTCATCAATATATTATGCTAGTCTGGTGGACAGGCACGTACTTACCTGTCGCAATATTTTGAATGAGGAAGGATTAAACGCTAGTATTAAATATATGACAAATTGATGAACGCAACAAAAAATGATAAATATAATAATATTTTTACTGTGAAAAGTTGCCCGATTCTAGTAAGTCTTCCTTAAAAATTTGCTCAATTTTCTTAGACTAAATATCGCTTAAAGAAACAATTCAAAAAACTTTCCACATTATCAGTTTGTAACACATTATCAATGCACGTCTTGCATACACATTAAGCCATCGCAACCGATACTTGAACAAAATTTTGCCAAAAAACGTCCCCCCGACAAGCAAAGAACCACTCGTAAAGGGCCACCCATAAAAGTTTACGGCTTTTTAAATATTCTTTTTTACACCGTACCGCACCGTCCGTACGAAATAAGTGCAAGGGCATAGCGTTGCCAGCATTTTGCACGTGGAATTTTATTTAAATCACCATCTGTGTGCTGCTGCTTATGCCGGTCGCAGCGAGGCTTGACTTTTCGTGCCAATCATCGTTGCCAAAAGGCACATCGGCAACAAGAAGAATGAGTGGCAGTGTTGTTTTGCTTGCTCTTTTTTCCCACCACAAATCAGGGAACGGGTAATGGAAGGGACAAAAAGGCCCTTGGATGAGAGGTGCGAAGGCTTCTGCCAGCTGAACGTCTACCAAAAAGCTGCCCACCCCGCCAACAAATGGCCAAAAAACCGAAAAACCAATATTAACATTCACGGTGGAGTGTTTCATTCGCGTTCTTTCCCCCCACGGTTTTTCCTTTTCGCGCGCGTTATTCACGTGTGAATGTTTCGGGCTGTCGGAGTTGTCAAGTTATCGCAAGTGTGGCGTGTATTAAATGAAAACGAAATATTTCCCCGGCAGGGTTCACGTGCCCGTTGTGTACCAGCGTGCTAACAACAATAAAGCACAATGGTACGTGAAGAAGCTGCTCTTACGCGAGTGGCGTTTGAGTGCTGTGTGTACATTGTTTTGTTTTTTTCTGGTTTTGTGTTGCGGAATATGGTTCCTTTTGCCAGCCAAGTCAAAGTGTCATTAAACATATGCCCCCGGTGGACTAATGGCGTAAGAGGTGGTTTTGAGTTGAGTTTATGTGTTTTTTCAGTTTGTTTTATTAGCATGAATCTTACAGCGATTCAAGGTTTTGGGTCAGGCAAGTGGTTTAATGTAAATTCTTTTAACGATGTTCAGATACTTCAGATAGCTGTAATTGACATTTAATTACAAAGATGACAGGCCAAAAATTTAAAGTTTGATTGAATAAATCAAGTCCATTCTTCTTATCGAATCCGTCATTTTGTGAATGCTTTGAAGTTGTGATGCAGTCGTCACCAATCAAGAACAATTGTTGAGTTGCTTCAAATTCATATCACGTTATGAATTTCTTATATTATGCTTCATTTGTTTATTATGTCTTGTCTATCTTATATCGGACTGTAAAGAGTTATAACTTATATTGCGTGAAATCACTAATAATATGAATATTTTACTAGGTTATGAGCCTAACTACAGTGTGAAAGTGGGAAAATCAAAGAGTAATTCAATAAAACGTGAGATCTTGCGAAAAACGAAATTAAAAACAATCAATAACTGGTCTAGTCTTGTGGTAGATCAGTGTCACAAACATCATGGCCATCGGATCGTCCTAAGCCCCATATTGACTCATCTACTGCCTAATTCAAGTACGGAATTCAGTATATTTGATAAACGAGAATATAAAAAAATACAATATGTGAAATATATTCACGAAAGGGGGTGGTTGTGATATTTGGTTTGGAAACGTTAAGAATGTGTGTGCACCTGTATCGCTGGTCGGTTTGCAACTGTATATTCGTTTGTCCATAAATACAATAATTCGAGCAGTTCGTGTAATCTTGGTAAAGTCGAGTAGTTCCGTGTTTATAACCTAATCTTAGTTTCCTAGTGTTTAATTCATGTAAATTCAAAAGATCAAGTTCGAAAATATAATTGTAATTTCAACATTCCCGGCCACCAAAGAAGGAACTTCTTTAAAATTTCATGCAACTCCTGAACTCATGCGACTAATTCATTAAATATTCCATGCAACTCTTATTCCTAACGTTCCGTGTGAATGTAGAAGTGTGTGTGTGTGAGTGTTTGTTTACCTTTTCCGCTGACAGCTAAATGTAAACAATGTAGCGTGGTGTTCAGTTTCTACTCAGCGCTACTATCATCCTGTTCTTCTGAATTGCTACTTACTGGATCTGGTAAAAGTGCTAAACGATTTGCTGCGCGTACGATTTGTTTCCTTTATGATTAACAATTGGCCTTGTTTTTAGCGGTACCGGATGGGACGTGAACCGTTTCGCGCGGGGCTGTAGCTGTTGTTAGTATTGGATACCAACGCGACTGAATATTTTGAACTCCTTCACCCTGTTTGTCGCAACCTCTCTCCTATCAACTTGCGATAACGCTAACATGTTTGACGCGTACGACTCTTGCAGAAAAATATACAAATAGTTGCGAGTTTGTGAGCCGGCCACCGATGCGCCGGATACCGTTGAAGTCAATAAAGGGTGAAATCCATTTCAGTTTGGAGTTCTTCCGAAGCTCTTTGCCCTTCTGAATTGCCTGTATCTCCTCGTAAAAGTGTCTCGTTGGGATAGATAACACAGTTTTAATTCTGATGCCGTGATTTCGTCTATAGTGAGTGCTGGTACGTCCTTGGAATGTACCTTGTTTCCGTTGCGCAGTTTAGTGCTGTTTCGAAAGTCGCAGATTGTTGATGTTGCAACCCGTGGTGTGGCCACCCTCTTTTCCTCTGCGTTCTCAACCTCGCTTGTTGATGATATGGTCTGTACCCACGCTTGTGCGCTAACCAATGTGGTCCGTGCCACCAGCGATCACATGACAGCAATTTTGCCGGTGTTAAACCTAACAAGACGTCGTCTGTTGGATTGGTAAGCCGTTTCATATGCCCCAATTGTTCGTATTCGCTCATGAATTTCACGTTTTCATCTTTAATTGTAGGATTGCTGCCTAAGCGCCGTTGCGTACAACGCAGTCTTGGATCGGGTATTTG
>KZ061746.1:56769-72339 GCA_002091835.1 Anopheles maculatus
TCGGAACACTCTAATGGACACTTTGGCGGATGGGTGTAAACAGTTGAAGCAGCAGGAGCCATGCGAGATGTTGCTGCATTTGCGATGAACCTTCGTTGCACTACTAGCTGACGATTGATGCCGGCCACCTTGGTACCACTAGCGACTTGGTCATTCACGAAGGTGTTGGTCGATTGCAAGATTTGGATGCGATCTTGCACAAAGTCGATCACGTCCTTGTACCTGTCTTTGGTAAAGTGCACAGAATGCTTTTCCCAAGCCAACAGCGTCTCGCGATCCAGCTTCATTAGCAGTACGTTCGACAGCGGTGTATCCCACGAATCGACCGGTTCTTTTAACTTCACCAAACCGCTCACGAAGCGTGTGAATTCGTCCACCAAGTTTGTGAGTTTTTCCACACACACCGATTGCACTCCCGGAAGATAGTGTAGCTTACGATAGTACTCACGTATTAGCAACCGAGAATTATCGTACCGTTTAAGAAGTGCAGCCCACGTAACAGAATAGTTGTCCGCCGTTAAAGGTGTGTGCTCGAAGGGTAATGCCGCATCCCCCTTCAACGATGACAATAGGTATTGCAGCTTTGCGATGGATGGCAGCTCAGCGGAAGCGTCGATCATGGCGATGAAGCGATCACGGAACGAAAGCCATTTCGTGTGATCTCCGTCGAATGTAGGTAATTCTATCTTAGGCAAGCGTAGGTTTGGCGCGTTTGGTCTACCAAACGCGAGAGTAGATGAAGCCAAACCTGTCACATCGTTGAGACATACTTCTCCTTTAGGTTGGTTTTCTCTTAAAAATGCTTTCAGCTTCCGGCAACGCTCCTCGATACTGATTCTTTCCATGATGCACGCTTCGATTGATTCATCACTTTCGTCGAACTCCTCCAGTTTGGAAATAGCGGCGAAAAACCCTGCCTTATGTGTTTCCAAACTTTCCAACACTTCCGAAATCTGGTTGGCGTCGTCAGGTGTGTAATCCGTTTGGAACCGTTCCAATGATTTTAGGCTTTCCACTGCAATCCTCTTTTTCAGCTGCATTGCCTTGATTTTCTTATCCATTGCACGAAAATAGAAAATACTGCGATATCACACGAATGTAATGAACAACGCGATGGCGCGAATTTTAAATGATGGCGTGTAACCGACCGTTGCCCTTGATGCGGGGCGAAATGCGATGGCGGGAATTGTCACGTAATGACTTGCACACTTGAAACCGAATACCGAATTTCACTCTTGATGCAGAATGAAACTTGTTTCCTCACTGTATACCACGATCCGGTTCGAAGGACCAAAAATGTGAAATATATTCACGAAAGGGGGTGGTTGTGATATTTGGTTTGGAAACGTTAAGAATGTGTGTGCACCTGTATCGCTGGTCGGTTTGCAACTGTATATTCGTTTGTCCATAAATACAATAATTCGAGTAGTTCGTGTAATCTTGGTAAAGTCGAGTAGTTCCGTGTTTATAACCTAATCTTAGTTTCCTAGTGTTTAATTCATGTAAATTCAAAAGATCAAGTTCGAAAATATAATTGTAATTTCAACACAATAGTTGTTAAATTATAAATTGATAAAATTTTTAATTTAAGTGCAAAAGTGAGGTTATGCTGAAGATATTTAACAAAATGACTTTACTATCTAAACTAGGTAATAAATCTAAGAATTTTGGGAGGCATGCCCATCTCCACAGGACTAGCTAGGACTAGACAAGGAGTTTTAAACCGAGACTTTTCGAGGTAAAACCAATAAAGATAAAAAGATGTAAAAGATTTTAAGAAATATAGCATATCTTTGCATCTATTAGCAAAAATAAACCATGCATGAATCAAAACAACGACACCTGGTCGAATCTAATTTTTGTTATTTGCTGGTTTCAAATCTAATACTTCTGACGCTGGCTAGTGTAGCCTGACAGTTTGTATGGAGAGTTAGCAGCATTTTAATTGCAAAACGTGAAAGACTTAAACAAAACACTGGCTTCGGCCATCATAGAGCGCATTGTTTGAGATACCTCTTCCTTGGAATATTAAATGCTAACACAGGTTAACTTGCTTGTTTTAAAACATGGTGTACATTTTATTTACTTTCCAATATGACAGCTAGACGCCGTATTTTCATCCTAGTGTACATTTGGATGAAAAACTCTCAGGGTCCATCAAAGACTTGAACCAATCTGGCGCTAGAAAGGGCCATCCGAGATTCGGAGGTGGAAACTTCAGGGACCATTTTGTATAAGTCACTCCAGATCTTGACATACGCTGATGACATAGACGTCATTGGTTTGAGGCTCTCCTATGTAGCAGAAGTTTATCAAAGGATCGAGCATGCGTTAATGAACTTTGGGTTGAAGATCAACGAGCCAAAAACCAAAAGGATGGTGGCACTATCATCGGCCCTGCTAACAAACACTGATTTACGCAGGGGTGATCGCACTTTCGAAGTCGTAAAAAAACTTCCCCTATTTGGGGCAAAAGAGGTGATGCACAGCACCGATAAAAACATAGACGTTTAATTCACGAAGCGCATGGGTGCTGGCTAGCAATCGGTCACACTACAGCCTGAGGAAACTTCTCCACTCAAAATACCTTTCGAAACGGACGAAGCTGGGACTGTACAAAAGCTTTATAGTCCCAGTACTCACATACGCCTCTGAGACATGGACTCTGTCCAAAACTGACGAAACCCTCTTAGCCACGTTCGAGAGGAAGATGCTCAGAAGGATTTTTGGCCCCGTATGTGTAGAAGGACAATGGAGGAGCCGTTACAACGACGAGCTATAGCTCCGGTGAGTTGGTTATGTCATGAGAATGGCACCGGACGACCCAGCCCGTAAAGTCCTTTTAGAACGTCCACGGGCGGGATAATGGATTGGCAGACGTCGGCACTAGACCAGGAGCGGTATCGAGGAATTTTGCAGCACACCAAGAAGCGGTTGTAGCGTCTGATGAGTAAGTAAGTAAGTACATTTGGTAAGTTTTTTCCTACTGGCTTAGAATTTTAGTTCTAATTCAATGATTTGATAATTAACGGCGGTCCGGTGGTACTGCGACAGCGGCGCCGGTCTTCACACGGCAGGACCGGGGTTCAAGTCTCATCTGGGCCGTTCCCCCATAGTGAGGACTGACTATCCAACTATGCGGTAACAATAAGTCTAGTAAGCCAGAAATGGCAGGCATGACCAAGAGGTCGTTAGGCCAAGAAAGAAGAAGAAGATAATTAACGACAACATAATGAAAGTGCATTAAATAAACTGTTAAGGGATTGTGACATTCCGAATTCTTGGCGATAGAGATACCTTAGATTAATTTTAACAACAAAGTGTTTGTTAGTGACTTTTTATCTTTCGTTAGTAAAGTTATGCAGATATTCAGTTATTCAACTAGTTCCTTATAACTTCTAGTTCAAAACTTCTTATAAATTACTAGTAAAATTTCTAACAATCAAAATAAAGCTGCTTGTAGACATCATTTAATTCAGCCCTTCTTTAACAACCGAACACTGAACTGGTTCGAGCTTTCCTGATTGCACAAAGCACACACAATTCTCCGGGGAAAACGGACTAGATTGCCAAACTCAAGATACGAACGTCGAGCATCAGATTGTCCAAAAAAACTGGAAACCATTCCGAAAAACTATGTTCGAAATTATCGAGCAATCTATTTGGTTCGTACAGTTAATTATCCCATTCCCTACTAATGGACGCTTCGGTTGCAGCATTATCAGGCTTGCGTTTGTTGGGCGCTTTCTTTGCAGCCTCGGCAGTGCTATTGTTGGCAAGACGACTCGATAGAAACCCGGTGGATCAATTTCTCCATGAGGTAAGATAACGAACAGTAGAAAACGGGGGGAAAGCGCTGTGCTTCATTTACGAACAGGATGCTATTTTTCCGAGCTTTACGAGCATCATCGAAGCTGGCCAATGAGCTGCTGATTGATTTGCCGGATTGCTTTGCTGGCTGTCAGTGAATGATCCTTAAATATATCGCTCTCGTTTCGATGGGTTTTGCTTTTGGGATGTTCGAACCCCGAAAGTAGTAGCATTTTATCTAGGGCACATCTTCGCCCAACGGTAGAAAGTGGATATCATTTGAACGAACGAAAAGTCGGCTGAGTATGATTTGCAGGAAAATTAGAAAGCAATTGTGAGTGCCGCTTTCCACTTCGTTTCATGTTTGACTCCGCTCTAAGCTACATCATTTGCCGCATGATCAAACACTGCTAACATGCATCCGCTCTGTTGCGTGAAAGCAAACGAGCTTCAACTGCTTACCATCTCGGCAATTCGATATGAATCGAGACAAATATTTTTCCTCCTACTCACTGACCTGGCCTGGGTGGCATCTAGGTGAAAGTGGTTGGAAATCAATTCATTTGAATAGTGCTGAAACACCTCGGGCCACCTGAACCGAGGAGATACGGGTTGAAAAATATAGAACTACAGCGATGCACAACAACATCCATGGTATCTGTTTTTTATTGCCAGACCGAAGCACAACCGAGCGAAGGTGCGTGTACATCCGTGACCTGGATTGGCTCAAATTGATCAAGGAAGAAATTTTATTTGATTTTTTTATGCTTGTTTCTAACCGGGACACTGACCACCTTCTAGAGTGGCTTGTTGGCCGGTGTCTAGTTGCAAAAGGCAATGGAGCTGAGAGAACAAGCCAGACTGCATTGGGCAAACGATGCAATGACGCTGCAGGGGATCTGAGTGAGTGAGTAGCGAAAAAACAGTGGATGTGTTTTTTCTTACTACTGTTCTTCCACTTCCTGACCACCCGGGCTGGGACGGACGGATGCAGCACCGAAAGCAAGTGGGACGAGTTTGAAATTGATTTCGATGAGCTGATTGACCGGATGATGTGAAAATAGATCGTTTCTCGAAAGGTGGAAATAGGATTGGACGCTTTTGATGCTCTGATGACGCCAACGCGCGTTTTTAGTTGTGATAGATTGTGACAGGAGAAAGCAGTGGATCGATATTTGGTTTTGCTATGAGTTAGGATGTTTTCCGACATTTGTCAGATTATGAGTTTCAGGCAACTCGGAAATGCTGAAGAAGTTTCTGTAACATTTGTCATTTGTTTTATTATGGAAGCGTTTTTCAGTCAATGAAATGTTCAAGTACCTACCGAGAGACAATTAAAGGAGATAAAACAGGGTAAACATTGGTGTATGATTTTCTCTTGTTAAAGATTTTGTTTTAAATAATTTGAGATTTTTATTGTAATTATAAAATTGTTATATTTTTAAGCTGCTGCTTTCGCTCATCTTCTGAAGTCTCTAGAATTTGGGTTAATGATGACCTAAGACAGCTTGTTTATTATGTTTTTTGACGTTTTTCGTCTTTATTGCTGCAAGTTCTTCAAAGAAAATGACTGGTAAAACTAGAATTATCGCAGATGTTCGATTTTTTTGTTGAGTTTTACTCTGTTTTGTCTAGGTCAGCTCATGCCACTGAAGCTCTAGAAATGTTGACCAAAGAATTTTAATGCAATAATACATATGAAATAGTATATATCGTCTCGTTGAGCAGTTTACACTTTACATAGAGTTGAGACTTCATTTCATTATTTTAAAGATTTTATAGCTAGATTTTTTGTAGGTGTAGAGCATTTCTTCTTCTTCTTCCTTGGCACTACAACCTCGTGAGGTCTTGGCCTGCTATTGCTAGCTCTCTGTGACTTAGATTTTACCCGTAGTTGGATAGACAGTCCTGCGTACGGGGAAAGCAGCATGTATAGAGCATTTATACTGACAAAAATATGCAAGTTGGTAACTCGCTTAGTGGACCAACTGTCAAAATAGCTGTCAAACTGTCAAACCAACTGTCAACTCGTTCCTGTGCAACTGCTCGACTGTTTGACACAAGGTGAATTAAAAACATTAGATTTTCAAGCTCAAGTCATTCTATATACTATTGTAATTTTTTATTGTTATTTCAATAATATTGTCGCGTAATTTTTATAAGCAAAATTGTCTATGTTGTCATTAATTAAAAGTCCAGACCTTCATCTTATTAGTACCGGATAACTGTACGGAAGTGGTAATAATACAAGCTGTGTCTTGTTGGAAAACGCATTATGTTTAATAATTTAGGACATTATTATAATTCGTCGAGGCTTTGTAACAATTTTGTGGAGAGGTTTATTACTTGATAAGAATATGCTTGATAAAGAAGTAGTTCGTACTAATATGGTTAGAGTTTTTGATTACGTTTAGTGATGTTGTTGATGATAGTTATGACAATTTTCTCAATTTTGAATGCAGCAGTTTAAAGTTTACGTTAGATATTCTGGCATATAAGCATCTTAAGACTCTTATTTATTAATTTTCTAATTATCCAATCGGTCATGCTCCATCACATTAATCGAAACCATTTTAAGAATAGAAATATTACACACAAAGCTAAGCTTAACATTACAACATACGGAGCTAATTTTTGAGCATCCCTTCCCTTATCATTCACCTGCCGTTTAACGGTCCTCAACATAATTCCACTCCACGCCGTAGGACATAATTTATGAAAATGCTGTCTTGTAATCTTTTCGCCTTTTCGGTATGCAAACCAAAATCACCTCACAAATGGATCTGCCCCGAAGCGATTCGTGATGGGCATGTCGCTCTTAATTAATTCAATTTGCCATGTTATTATGCATAAACAATGTTTCACATTTTGGTGCGCTGGTAACGCTGGTCGTAGAATAAATATTTATTGTCGTTCCATGCTCGTATTTGTGTTTGTGTTTTGGGGGTGGGAAAGAAAAATATATCTCTGCACGTGGCATTTGTGCGCACGAATGCTGGCGGCGCAAATGCTGCCTAATGCTCACTTTAATGTGATTGGAACAAGATTTTTGAGGTAAAATTTAATTGGGACGCTCGTATAAATGTTTCAGGAAAGTACGGTAATGATCAGTTAATTGGAAAGAAGAGATTTTTTGCCTAGGGTTAATGCTTCAAGTATTCAAACAATCCATTCCCCGTGGTACAAATACACTCATCAAAAGGTACAAGCAAGCTTTAAAGCTCAACCATTGAATGAAGCACACAGAAAGTGGAATGGGAAAAGTGAAGCCGTGTGGAATGTTTGATAAAAATAGCCCATCCGGTTGGACGCGAAGAATGCAAAACGGGCAATCTCCGGGTGTGTTTCACTCGCGTGAGTCGTCCGGGCGAACGTCCCAATACTTAGTTCTTTTTTCTTTGCAATTCGTTTTAGGCTTCGGATGCTTCAATGGAGAAGCACACACACACACACACACACACACACACACACACACACACACACACACACAAACCAACTTTACCCACAAAAATCTCGACCAGTGTGCGGCCGGCCACACTTTGACACCGGATGGATGACCCATCATTAAGAGGTTCGTTTTAGGTACAAATTGCTATCCATTCATCATTTCGTCTGCGAACCGAAAGTTCTGTTCTGTGGATGAGGGTTTTCCGATGTGGGGTGAATATGTGACAGCTTTGGTTAGTGTCCTTGTGCTATTGTAAAGTTTTTCATCGAATTTCTTTGGGCAAATCTTTGGTTAGACGCAATCAGAAGTTAGTCGAGTGTTGAGGCCTTTCACAGTAAACAACCGGTGTGTTGTGGTTGTTTTTATACAGTCTGAGTAGTGTGAGTGTGTGTGTGTGTGTGTGTGTGGAAGTGGTTTCTACAAAGGATGAACCTTTCATCAGACGAGTGAGTCGTTAAAAGATATGTGGTAGGATATATCTTAATTGGGGTTTGTTTTAAGTTGGAGTTATCCTTTAAGGTTTAATGTGTTTAGTTGATTTAATTTATTTTTTGCAAAAGGATGGAACGTATTTCAGTAAGGTAAAACAATTTCATAAAATAAATTTATTTACAACTATGTTAAAATCCTATATTAACAATTTTTCCTTTTATGGGTCTCTTTCAGATTAAAACAATCAAAGAAAACAAAGATTTTGGTAACCGAAGACGCAACATTAGAAGATAAATCACAACGGCGAATAAATACGTAAGATAAACAATAATTATAGTTTCATCCGTGATCCTGAAGATGTTATTACAGTATCAACAGATTGAGGCGGGCGAGCGGTTAGCCCGTTGTATCTTCGTAGGCATCTCATTTCGTGATAGGAATGACGTTTAATGAGAACTAGTAATTAAGCGTTCAACTGATGCTCGGAAGTTCGCACAATCTAGACAGGCGTACGAACGTAAAAAAAAGATAACTCGGCTGAACCTACCGTATCTACCACGGTGAAAGTTTAAGTGTGAGCATTATCCAGCTACAGCATGATTAAGAAGTTTACTGAAGCGAGTGTCAGTACAGGTGGCACGTGCACGGTTAGATGCTAGGAAATGTTTCTTGTTTTGCTTACGGATAGAGCCGGGGTAAAAGACAAACTTTGCAAGAGCTTCCCTAGCGAATATGTTAAGTAAGAAGATTATCATTCAATTAGTGCAAAACAAACTTTTATCTTATACTTGGAAACAGTGCTGCTTCATCATAGTTTGGTTGTACAGTTTTTTTTAATCTTGGAGAATGTTTGTAAGACTTGCATAGTATGATAAAGTTACAATTTGGTTTTTACGTCATCTTCAGATCAATAGCATCGTTAGGCAAAGAAATTGATTAGTCTGAGCCGGGCCTTTTCGGAATCAAGTTTGTTCTTATCTTTCCATTCGATATCATAGTATCACAGTATTCTTCTAAAAAGGTAAGTACACCTTTTCATGTTTCTAGTGTTATTTAATCAATCAGGCCGGTAAAGTCTTGCAAAAAAAAAAAACTATCCTTGCTCTGATGAAATCGAACTTCAAATTCTAGAACAAGCTTCGACTCGACTAGACTAGAATCGTGTATGTTAAACATCACAAACATCTCAAGGAATTAAGCTATCGTTAAACTTAAGCTTAACATTAACTGTTGGGGCCTCATACAGAGTAAATTTACAATCTCTTTCTAAGTTAAGTGGTGCGATTATGCTCTACGAAGTTATAGAGAACCTCTTGGACCTTAAGTTGAAAACGCAATCATTTTAGAGCTGAATAAATCGTGAATTATATGGGCTAAAGATGAGAATACCTTCTCTTTTCAAAGAAATTATTCACTCTTAATCCTTCATTATAACGATTCGTTTCTTTTTAAGTCTCTTTCGAGTGTCGTTTCAATTGAACTCAATCTGGAGGAGTTGCTAGTAACTAAAAAGTTTCGAATCACAGAGAGTTTTTACAGTTCTTTTGTAATTCGAATCATAGAGGTTCTTAAAGCCCAGCTCTTTATGACGAATGTATTAATATTCTTTGATTAGAAAGATTGTAATTACTGACTTCAACTCAGTACGCACAACACTACTTATGGCCGACTTCTTGGGACAATTTTTCATACACAATTACTTTACTATCATGATCTACTGTCAAAGTCCTTGATAAAACTCACGTTTGCACACCTTTATCTGTCTACTCAATATGCTGGCCTAGCCTGGCCTGGTGGACCTATCGATGTCATCACTCCATTTCAGTTTGGGCATATCATCCCTTCTCTGTCCTTGTGTATGACTGAAAACGAAACAAGTCGGGTTGTGAGATGCTATTCTCACGATATGAGCAGCTAACGAGTCTAGTTCCAGCGTGTAAAGTTATTCTTGTATGTTTAGATAAATTTATAAAAATAATTTAACAGCATTTCTTCTAATTGTGCTCTTATATCTGTTTCAAATATGATACCTTAGAATGATAATTTAGGTCGAACCTAGAATAGAGACAGCTGAACAATACTTCAATTTCCTTAAAAGCATTTAAACGCCTCCGCAACTTCGAAGGACTTCAAGCAAGAAGCTTAAACTGAGCGACAGACATCATCAGATTGCCTTGAACGCCAGCCCAACCAACCGCTGCTTACATTAGAAATTGCGCTGAAAAGTAGGTCACTTATGCAGCCTTTCGAATGGCGAAACAACAATAAAGATGTCGTTCCGCCGTCGAGACTGCATTGCATCACTGTGATGGCAGCGCGCCTCGCCCTCTTCCCTGTGGCAGGACGCGTCGAGACGCCCGAACACTGATGCACTGTGACGCTGAATAATGTATTGCATGTATATTTTCCACGCCTCCGGGCCATGACGTAGGTTAGCTGTAGCTTTCGCTAGTAGTTGCCTTGATTGCGGAAGCATTTCTCACCAGGGTTCCTTATACCAGGGCGCCCTAATTGCGTGGCAGGATGTCGCGTAATAATGGATGGAGGTCGAGCTGCATTGAGATGCAGCTGGTTAAAGAAATTGTTACGCGCCCTGATTGATCCAATGTGCTTCGCTGCCTAATGTTATAATAATTGCAAATACATAACGCGATAATAAATGAGATGTTCTCGGAAACTTTTCTCGGTTAGGGGAAAATGCCTGAAGGATGCTTTAAATGATTTTCCGGATGTCTAGGATTGTACTTAATAAAAGCAAAGTACATGAATCACAACCCTCCTCGAGGGATAAATAAATTTAAAACAATACGAACCTTGTACCCATCGTCAGCGTCTTCTGACATTCTTCGGCGTAGGCACATCTTTATTCCTGTCAATCCATCAGCCACACACACACCCACACACACGCATGATCTTTGTGCCTTATCTGCTTTGGTGACAATTTGATGGAAGAGTGAGGTTTCCTTCGTTGTTGGCATTCGTTCAATGGTGTTTGTTTCATTTTTCACGTTCACATACCATCTTCTTCTTTCGGGTGCCAGAACGGTGTGCTACGTGATTTATTTAGGGAACGTGTCATGAATTTATTTTTCGACCAAGTGCCGTGTATAGACTCCAAATTTAAGGTTCAGGCGGGATAATAAAGGTTAGACGAAACAGTAAAACAACAACAGTAGTACGGTGCGGTTGTCAGAGCTATCAACATCATCAGCAAACGGTTTGGTGAATGTGGAGGGCGTTTTGGGGGAAGCTTTCGCACATCTTTTTGCCCAGAACAATCGCAAAAGGAGATACTTCCGGGACGTGCTGTTTTGTGCGTACATTATCTATCAATAAGACTTTTGGTATAGTGTTTTAATTCACTTGGAGGGTTGTGCGGGTATGACACAACAAAAATTGATAATACTTTCGTTTTGGAGTTTTCTGGAACAATATATAATATTATTAAGATGTTTTTCTAATGGGATTTATGGTCTAGAAATTTAATATTGGTTTTCTACCACCAAGTCTTCACTCATGGGATTTTATATGTTTGCATTTGGTATGAGAATAGTATAATGTGGTTTATAGCAAACCTTTTGTACGCGCAACGTTTGGGATAACATCTTGCTTTCCCTTCTAATCGCTGTGGATTTCACAATAACTTAACTGTGCTGGTTTGCAAATTAAGTCCAGCGCATCCGTAGCGTTTTGTTTTATTTTCAATAAAGCTAATGAAAATTAGCTCATCAGAATTGCTTAGCGACTATAAAAATCTCACGGTTAGCCTAGAAATTTGATGGTTAATGGGTAATGTTGTTATTATTTCTTAAATGTTTGTTTTAGGTATCAAATTAGAAATAGAATCTATAATTCAAAGAACTTTTTTATACATAATCCAGCCAAGATTGAAATGTCTCCCAACCTATGTGAACTTTATATTAGTTTTGATTTAGAATTTAGAATAAGCAATACGGCCAGGTCATTCCAAATGATTTAAACAAATCGAATCAAACGTTTTTAATTATTCAAATCATTCTAATCATTTCTATTGCGTATAAAAACAAAATTAACTCCAAAAGTGAGTAAAGTTTCGTTTTAAAGAGGGCAGAAAAACTTCATTAAATTATACAGACTTGAAGCAACTTTCACCAATCTACCATTTTATCAGCGGCCTTCACCAGCCTAACACAAACATAACATCAAACCTAGGCTTTCCCGCTCCTGACTAATGAAACAAACAGTCGGCCGTGCTTGCCTAGGAAGAAGAATAAACAAATGTGCCTCAACAAACGTATCGTGCAACATAAAACAAAACAGTACACTATTTGTTGACTGGGCGAGTAATAAAGAAAAGAGAGTAAAAACAAACCAGTGGCAAAGAAAAACAGTGTCCGCTGGCTTTCGGACACATAGCGAACACAAAAAGCTTTTTCCAACGATGGCCACGATTCCGGTGGGAATTCGACTACCCGATCCAGCGCTTGGTGCTGAGCCTTTTCAGAAACGTATGTGCCGTATGTGTGAGATTGTACTGTTGGCTGGTGTGTGTGTGTATATGATACACCATCGCCAACGTTGGACGGTGCTAGCGAATGGAGGCGCCCAGTACTTGGTGCTGGAGACGCGCACGGATCCGCAGTGAGTTGCGGTTGTGACTGTTCAAATAAAAATGTGACGCACCACGTGTCTGACGATGCGAGAACTTCAAGAAAGCACCACTGTAGGAGAGGGTCCTTGGAATGGCACCAAGGATGAAGCTAATAAAACACAGCACAGAAGGTTCGCTGAAGGTGGCATCCGTGAATGGAACGCTCGAGTGACTGCGCCCCATATGGTGACGCACCGCTTCGATGCCTGGTCGCGACAAACCTTCATTAGATGGTTTTGTCTGATGGGTATAGTTTCGATGCTTCTTTCTATCAGTTAGGTATGTTTTTGGTCTCATCCCTCACTGTTGGGGAGTTGGGGAGTTTGTGTGAGGAAAAATTAGTTCTTTTCCCCCAGCAAATCAGTTATCTGCTTTGCTTTGTATCGCAACAGGCAAGACCTTTCTTCGATCTATTACGATTCAGAAACGGAAAGCTGAAAACACACGAGAATTGAACATGTAGGAATAAATCAATCGTATCTGCCACTCGCCAGAAACAGGATCAGGGCTAATGATCGCTTATCAATGTACGACGTCAACCGTTGCTGCCTTCTGAGAATGTTTTTTGTGCTCACCCTGTGGCTGCAGGCTGTGAAATTGAATAACCAGCTTTTACCAGTTTCGGTCGACTGACGTTTGGATGGTTTTCACGGGAAAAAAACAAGCATTGTGTTACTGTGTTTTCTTCTGAATTGTACACGATCGAAGTCTTGCGAAGAAAAACGACTCATTCTAGCTGCTCTGCACAGCCCGCTTATCCTGAACCCGGGAAATTATTGACATTGACAATTTTGCGTCTAAGTAGAAAAAAGTTGTTTCGTGGAAAATCACAACATCTCGGTGTTTCTTATGTTTCACCGCCACTACTCAGGGATGGGAGCGCGTGCCATCATGCGTGCGTGAGCATACAAATTTGCTCCCACCCCGTGTGGATAAGGCACCAGGGTAAATGTAAAGGTTGATGATGAAATCGAAGAAATTCACCGACACGCACACACACAGCTACAAACCTTTCCTGATGTTTTGTGTGCCGCAGTGCCTCAGGTGTTGTCGTGTGGGTACGAGCGCAGGATGTGAATTAAGGATCAGCTAGGGCACGTTCTCACATCGTTGACGTCACGGTGCGTCACGATGGTGGTGGAAATATGTTAATACACAAACATGACAATCATCGTCCGTTGCGTGAGATGGGGACAAAATGCGACACTCCATCGCAACCGACCGCCCGGGCCGTTGTCGACGGAGACTAAGATGAAATGGATTTGCGATTTTTGTGATGCGAGAGCGTTGAGATGGTGATATGTGGCCTTGGCTTTAAGTAGCATGGCTAGAAAATGGGAGAATGCTTGGAAAATTAACGATGAATGTTAGATGAAACTTCGAGAATCTGATGTTAAAAAAAATTGTAATAGATATGTTTAAGCTTAGGATTAACAGATCTTGGAAGTAGAGAACCTTTTTTTTTACAAAAAGTGCTGTTTAAATCGATAAAATTTTTAAAATTGTAAAGATATTGTAAGTAGAAAATTCTTTCGGAATTCCATAGATATTTCCAAAGCACTTTGAAACGCTTGTTTGTTAAATTTTCTTCTGATGGCATCATGTACCTTAATTGATTATTTGTGAACCAATTTGTACATTGTATTTGAACTTTGCTGATTGGTTTTTATTCGTAAGAAATCATTTAAAATGTCATTCCCGACCGTAACATTCCTTGAATTTGTAGCGAAAAGCTCGGAAAGCGAGTAGCTTTCACCGGAATTTCTTACCATCATTTTGAGCTTTAATTGGTTTATTTACCATTTGATGAATAAGCTAGGCAAGAGTATCTTAATCTTGATCTTCACCCATTTACACTCAATCCAGCGTACGTGCCGGCAATCTTAATGAAAGCTTTGATTGATACTTCTTCTAATCTCTTTCCGCTTTTCATCAACCTGCCCACACACACACACACAAACACACGTGACAAGGAGAAGCCATTTTCCGTTCGCTAAATTACGCACGAAGAAGAACTACCTTCGTTAGCATTCAAATCAAGTGCTATCAATTAAAGTTAGAGTTTCTGCCGGCAGCCGTACAGCATACGCTCGGTGTGCCCTTTGAAAACATTTTAATGGTTTTTCGATGAAATCTGTCATCCAACTTTGTAGTAGAGCGGGAATTAATGGAAACGGATTAGAGGGGTTTAGGTTAGCTGGAATGGGGTTTGCCGAAATCGATCAATAATACGGTCAATCTGGAAGGCAAAATAGGAAATTATGACTTGTGATTAGTTTGATTATGTATTGTTTATTTATTAAATTAATATTATTATATGTAGCAGTAAGAATTTCATTCTAATGTAGAGTTACCAAATATAAAATTATAGGGACAGCATATCAATAAACTTTATAAAATTAAATTGCGGTTCATCATGTTATCTTGTAAATTAACTAAATAAGACATAAATTGTTCGTGCTATCGCTCACAATCCACAGCACACAATTACCCCACAATATTTCCACACCTTTAACGGAAACTGTTCACAAATACGTACCGATGAATAATGTAACTGCCTTTTCCATCATCGCACGCTCGACTGATTGTTAAGCGCATTTTCACCACAAAGCCACACACCGTCAGCTAAGCGAAAGCAAAAACATTCAACTTTGCCACTTCGGATACGCCAATCCACGCCAGTTCCATCGCCTTCAACGACATCATCATCGACATGCCGGCGTCGTGCGGAATCACGTTCGATCTGCTGGGCAAATATTATTCCCACCGAAAGCATACAATTCGCCCAGGTTCTCATTTCACTCTTTCGTGAAAGTTTTGCGAGCGCGTGTGAGTGAAGGCGAGCAGCCAGCAAGGGAAAAGGAGCACGGCCCTGTCCCTTTCGTTTCGATACTTCATTTTACCGCTCGGTGCCGGATCGTCGTTGCCGGTAATGATGAGGAGAGAAAATGGTTCGCTGCCCTTTTTCGGTTTCAGACCATTTGCGGATGGCGAATCGCGAATGACAAATCATACATACGCACACACACACACCCACGCAAATGGGTCCGTGCCGAAGCAGTGTTTGTATCGGATTTTGTGTTTGTGATGTGCGTATCAAACGAATCGAAATGAGTCAAGTTCGTGGAAAAATTTCGGTTGAAATAAGATGGCCAAATGACTGGCATGTGACATAATGAGTATGAGACTTTCTCTGTACACATTAGGTACGCATATGGAGTTTAATTAATTTTGCAGCTTTAGTTTGAAC
>KZ061746.1:72947-162175 GCA_002091835.1 Anopheles maculatus
CACAATATTTCCACACCTTTAACGGAAACTGTTCACAAATACGTACCGATGAATAATGTAACTGCCTTTTCCATCATCGCACGCTCGACTGATTGTTAAGCGCATTTTCACCACAAAGCCACACACCGTCAGCTAAGCGAAAGCAAAAACATTCAACTTTGCCACTTCGGATACGCCAATCCACGCCAGTTCCATCGCCTTCAACGACATCATCATCGACATGCCGGCGTCGTGCGGAATCACGTTCGATCTGCTGGGCAAATATTATTCCCACCGAAAGCATACAATTCGCCCAGGTTCTCATTTCACTCTTTCGTGAAAGTTTTGCGAGCGCGTGTGAGTGAAGGCGAGCAGCCAGCAAGGGAAAAGGAGCACGGCCCTGTCCCTTTCGTTCGATCTGCTGGGCAAATATTATTCCCACCGAAAGCATACAATTCGCCCAGGTTCTCATTTCACTCTTTCGTGAAAGTTTTGCGAGCGCGTGTGAGTGAAGGCGAGCAGCCAGCAAGGGAAAAGGAGCACGGCCCTGTCCCTTTCGTTTCGATACTTCATTTTACCGCTCGGTGCCGGATCGTCGTTGCCGGTAATGATGAGGAGAGAAAATGGTTCGCTGCCCTTTTTCGGTTTCAGACCATTTGCGGATGGCGAATCGCGAATGACAAATCATACATACGCACACACACACACACACGCAAATGGGTCCGTGCCGAAGCAGTGTTTGTATCGGATTTTGTGTTTGTGATGTGCGTATCAAGCGAATCGAAATGAGTCAAGTTCGTGGAAAAATCTCGGATGAAATAAGATGGCCAAATGACTGACATGTGACATAATGAGTATGAGACTTTCTCTGTACACATTAGGTACGCATATGGAGTTTAATTAATTTTGCAGCTTTAGTTAAAACTTTTCGTATTTCTTTTTAAAAAATCGGCTTCGTTTTTCTAACCTTCCTAATCTGCTTTGCCTGTAAAACTACGTCCATTTCACTCATGAGCCGTTAAATCAAACGAGCTTGTGACAATTATGTTTTACTCGTGCGACAGCATTTAAGAGCAATTCCCTGGTACATTCTTCTAATCTTATCAAACCCAACCATCATCCGGATACGGATGAGCTTTTGTGTGTCATCCGTCCAGGGCATTGTCAGCAAAAGCTGGTCACCTTCAGCGTACGTTCATGGCAACGTGCGCGTCTCCGAGAACGGGACGACGATTCCTTAACCGCAGCAACCGCACCCTGCTAACGAACGAGCAATTATTGCTGAGTTAATGTCTTCGCTCAACCTCGCCTTAGCCACATCTCTCGGGTGTTCGGGTGGATTATATCGTCTAGTACGGCGTGTCCCTTACCAACTACTATCCCAACGGGCTAGGGACGATCGACAAAGTCAGACGACGGTGGTTGGGCAACGGAATTCGTTACCACCTAGAACCTTAGAGCCGGATTTGTGAACTCACACTAATTGAGATCAAACAATATTCCGACATGCGGGGTTCCGGCAAAGTGTGGGTTCATTTAATTGAAAAGAGTGGAAAACCGGAAAGGCAGGAGTAGCAGGAGGCTATATTTACTGTGACTTGACAAAGTCAAATCAGAAACCATTAGGAAAGTGTAGAATCAACATGAGTCGGGAGTGGGTATCCTTTTATCGTACTTTACACGAAATCAATGAGATAGTGTGATTGTACTACATGTTAATTGTTAAATAGAGAGTTCAGGCGATTTGTTTCGAGTTGGGTGGAAGAAAAAGGTGTATTATTATTTAATAGAACTGATACCGTACATAGATCTTTCTCAAGAGATCGAGAACTGTTACGATGTGACTTTAGAAGCATTTGTTATGGATTGAAAGACCTTATTATTACGATCGGGCTACGGGTAAAACACAATTCATAGAAAGCTAGAAATAGCAGGCCAAGACCTACAGAGGTTGTAGTGCCAGAGAAGAAGATTATTACGATCTACCTTACTACAATCTTTTTTGATCCTCAACTCTATTTTTCTATTTTAACTTCTTGCTTTTTGATTGTAGTCAAAATAGCAACTTGGAGCAGATTTCGGAATTGCATTGTTCTATATTCCTGCCAAAAAAAAGGACATATTAGGCACTTGAGCAGTTCATAATATATCACACCGGTTTGGTCCCACCAGATACTTATCAAAACCTTTAGTAATGGATGATTAGCCGAGATTAAGGTATGATCGAGGGATCCTCAGGATTGTTTGCACCTTAATTTTCTGAAATGGATCCACATGACACGTGACGAGCTGATGATTGATATTTCGCAGCTTCAGTTAATCGGGAATCCATTTTGCTTCCTTCTGAATCACTCTTAACGAGTGTAACCGTGAGGATATACCTTGACGGGTTACTATTTGCATCGCAGCAAGCTTATTTTTGTTTGTTGGAAGTGATTTTTTGTCAACAAAGTTTTCTTGAAACCCTTTAGCGACTGTTCGAATTACGAAAATGTTTACAGGGTAGATTGAATTATGATGAATTTGTCAATGAACTCTAATTAATGAATAAGAATAAAGGAGAGTTGGCTCAATCAGTCCTCATCGAAGCCACTCTCGACGCCTTGTTTCACTAAGAGAGGCTTGTGGGTAATAATAGGTTTCAATGTGTTTTGGCTTCTGTTTTGTTTTGTTTTCTGGCACAAGATATCTAAACGGATATCTAAGCAAGACGATTTTACTTAAAGGATAGTTCTAAGTTCGTTTGAGGTCCCAGGTTCATGTGATGCCCAAGCAAATTGGTGATCTTTAGTCAAGTTACTATGCTGATGGTGGACTATGCTTCTTCGGTGTAAAATTTATCCGCAACGAGTCTTTAAACTAAGCATAAACTACATCACAAGTCGTTTTACAAGAAAGCTTGTCATTACGCCTTTGCGATGCGTCACATCTCTGAAGAAAAACTAGCCAAAAACTTGTCCCAAAGCCTTGACGATTAGTGAAAAAAGCGTTGGATTTTGTACTTTTGGCTAAAGAATCTTTGGCCATAATGACACCTTTTGATATGCGATTTCTTGATTTTTTTATGTTTGATTATAATTGTTAGGATTATGGGGAAAAAATAAAAGTATTATTACAGTCTAATGAGTAGCAAAAAGTCGGTAAATGGATCAGTCGTAAGATTGAATATATTATAAAGGTTCCTTGAACAATTGACTGACAAAAATTTGACATAATTCTCTGCAACACGTTTTAATAGGTTCCGAAAACTACAGTATTATTAAATAACATAAATAAATGCTAAGCTACTAAGGTAAATTGTTTTAAGTGCTACAGTTTAGAAATAACGATATCGAAGATTATAAAAGTAAATGGCTAGTAAATTATTAGTGTTGGAAACATTTCAACAAAATAAACGCCACATCGATTGTTCGCCGATTTAGATCTACATTAGCAGCTTCCCGCCAAAGGCATGGCCCACGGGAAAACCGACAAGAAGGCCAACTTTATACACCATTTTATCAAGATGATGCGCATTCAGGACGACAAGGAACCAGCGGGTTTTTTTTGTTTGCCCTTTTTTCCAACCACTCGCACAGAAAGGCTAGCCTTATCATGTTTCACATTGACCTTCCTTCATTGCCTTGGAGCGTAGGCAAATTTCAAGAAACAACTAGCAGGAAGCACAAACTTTCCTCAAGGGTTCATTAATTAACATTCGTGGCCGGTACCGGGCCTACGGCGAAAGTTCGAAGCACTTTCGAGCCACTCCCAGGATGTACGATAGCGTGTTTTGATGTGTCGCACTTCATTCTGTGTGTGTGGGTGGGTAGGTTGGGGTGCGGCCAGCAAAACCGGAACCTCCTGATTTCCGCCCGGCGAAGCCGTGATTACGGTGTAGTGCGCCAAAGTTTTCCCATCTCCGAAGCCGGTAGGTCATCGGTAGCGAACGATATCCGCCGACAGAAACAATCGCGCGTACTGGTCCAGCGAGGACAACAGTGAAGCGCATTTTCCTTCGTCACTTGCGGTAATTTGTCTCGCAGTAATTATTATCGATCCCTTGCGAACGCGCTGGTCGACCGAAGGGTGCTCTTCGAAATTGAGGTCGAAAGGAAGCGATACTCCTTTGAGCGCTGACGGTAGTAACTGCAGCATCACGATGATGGGCAACGGAGGCAACAAGAAAAAAAAGAACAACAGTGCTTTATTTTTAATGGTGGTAATTTACGAGCTGATTCATCCAACCGGGTGCCCTATCGTGCCGGGTTTATCTCCCTGCAAGTGTATGTGTGTGTGTCTGCTCCTCGCGTAGGGAAATATTTCACCAGTTTTCGTAAAGTCTGCTGTATCGTTGCCAGAGTGACGCCATCTTTGCCAGCCAGCAAAAGGAGCTCCGAGGAAGGAGCTGCCTGAAGAAGCATCCACTGATGATGAGCGAGTGAAAACGATCGTTTGTCGCAAGATGGAAAGTAATCAAATATTGGTTTTTCCACTGGCTTCCGAGGCGGGCGAAAGTCGCTTTTCCGAGTCGGTAAGTGAAACAGAAGCGAAAATTAATTGAACCTGTATTTACGCTTCACCATGCATGTGTTGGTGAGTTTTGTCTGCGGCTGGGTAGGATCGCGTACTGGTGTGTGTTGACTGCTGCGGTTGTATTGGTCGTGTGTATGTGTTGTGTTGTGTGTGAGTGTATATTTATGTGTCCATTTGTTTCAATCACCGTCCGTACGTATTATGGCCGATGATAAACGAGTACAAATCGAGCGGAAAATTAAACAAATGGTTTTGCCCGAGCAGAAAAGCTAGAAAAGCGATAATGTCCACAACCATCACCGCCGGAAACCACGACCATCCGGATTCGGGCAGGCAGGCAGGCAGGCAGTGAAGTTGAAGCGACTTCGGAGCGTGTCCTTTTGGCTGATGGGTTTCTAATGTTATTCGTGCGCCATCCGCCCTGACTGTCACACGTTGATGGGTGTGGAAAGTTTTTCCTTTAGCGGACGGCAAATGATGGCATCGATACCGTCATCTTGGTGGCGTGCGTCGAAGGTGACCTTCTTCTGGGGGTCAATTTATAGGCCGATCGAGTGATTGCGAGTGAGCTTGTTATCCTTGGGCAGTACTGGAAGTTTGTAATTTGTAAAAGTCGATTAATTTTCTGCTGATGATGGGCATTCCCATCCCTGTAGGTCAATTAATCAGTGTTTACTTTCGGGGGTTTTCCGTTTCTCTGAGTCGTGGTGCAATATGTGCTACAAATTATGTACAAAGATTTAAAAAAATGTTTTTACCGTAGTTTTAATGCTAAAGGAAGCCGTCAAAGCTTTCTAATGTCTCTTCAATTTTCGTCTAAAATATAGAATGTTATTTTAAACGTTTCTTACCATGTTATTGGGCCAAAATTTCCTTCACCAATTACGCTCTAATTTAATCTTCCCAACGAGCCAAGTTTCCAAATTTCCAAGTATGCTAATAAGGCAAACATCTAGCGCTCATGTCTGCACTCCACCAGCATATGGCTAACGATGGCTAGAATCAGAGCTGACATGTTGCCAGATAACTTATCGTTTCCATCTCCCGCCCGTGTCTGGCTTGTTACAGCGGCGTTGAAGAACAGCGCTTCGGTAAGCTGTTTGGTAAACGTGGCACGTTTTTCTTCGCCATCATGCATTAACATTTCATCGCGATTTTATTGCACCGTGCCGGAATGGGACGCAATGCTTCGCCACAACGGTATGCTCAGCTTTACATAAGTGTTTCGGTGTTTTGATGGAGAATGGTTTGAGCAGCCATTTTCGTGAAAAGCAGTGTCGTAAAACAAAATGGCTCTGTTTGCGGATTTCCTTAATACTAGATCGAGTACGGTTTTGGGATATTTTTCGGACCGTTTTGCATGATAGAAAAGCATTTAATTATCGTCAATATTTTGTGACTTTAAAAAAAATCACATTTCCTGAAGCCTATATACCAGTAAGTAATTATGCTCATGGAAAATAAAATGATTTACGGAAAACTATAGACACCATGATCGAAATATGATGCGCTTTTGTTCTGCTTAAACGAAAACCGGTGAGGTGGAAACAAAAGATCACTGCCGACCGGTACGGAAATGTGAGCCGGTAGAAATTGGAAGAATTTTCGATAATCATGCCCGAAAGTCATTCAGGGAAATGAATCCATTTATCACGCGAACTGACGGTTCATAAATCCAGCCGAAAAAAGAAAACCCGATGCGTTTGAAGGGATATCGGTTTCCGTCAGGTTTCGTTCGGTGCTGTAGAAGAATGTGAAATTTCTGTGTGGATGTGAGTGTGTTTTAACTGTTCCTTTTAATCGCATAAATGTCGAACAGAACTGACAGGAGAGTATGCGATTTTATAAATTTGTTGATAAATATTATTGGTCCTTTTTAGTGCTGTACATTTGGTCAAAAAGCTACATACTATTACAGATGAGATTAATTGGTTAAACTATTTTAAATAAGTAGTAGCAGCCTTAAGTAAGGTAAAATGTGTGTCACAAAACCCAGCTACGAAACCCCCAGGAGTTAGTCATTTCTGATCAGAGATGAGTTCTGATCGCTTGGAGGATTCTTTTCATTGCAACTGATAAATCTGCCCAGTGTGCTTCATTTTCACAATGAAACAACATCAAAGCATCAACACCGAGCGATAAAAGTGACAGTTCATGATGGTGCGGCCCGTTCTGATCGAATGGTTAAATGCACACAAAATGACCAACCTGCAATCCTGTATAACGAAGGGTACTAAGGATGGGGAACATTCTCGTGAAAAAAATTGCAAATAAAACCGTCCATAAATGTCACTGTCAGCGTTGATGCACCGGAAAAGCATCACACATCTTCGTATGTGTGCATGTAGAAATGACGCACAACAGAAGCGAACGGAAAAAAATCATTTTATTTCGATGAATGCATAAAATGAGGGGAGCAAACGAAAAAAAGGGAAAGTGAAAACAGGGAAAACAGGGCTGTGTGGTGTTGGTAGAACCGCACGGCGGAAATGCTACACCATTATCCATTCACCATTTTCCAAATGAAACTGATTTGATTGGAGATATTCCACGGCTTTTTTTTGGATTTTGTTTTGTTTTGTGACAGCACAATTTTTGTTCTGCCTCTAGCGCTGTCAGGCATATCGTTATTGGTCCCGGAATGATATGATGTGCAGCAATTCCATCCCGAACGGTTGCAGTTTGAATGTTTCGATCGAGCAGACACTCTTTGTTTCATGTGCAATCTATATTCGCACGGTTGGATTGGTATTTGTTTTGGTATTTGGTATTGGTATTTGGGATGAATTCTTTAATATTTGAATACAGTTGATTTCATTTTTTAACTCTAACTTAAATTGATAATTTATTTGTGCAGTTTGCGCATAGCTTTTTCTTCTTCATTTTGTGACTTGTTAGGTAATGGCGGTCTATTGGCTTACAAGACTTATTGATACCACTTATTTGGATAATCAGTCAAAATTACGGGGAAATTGTCTAAATAGGATTTCTAGGATTTAGACAATAGGATTGTCTAAATAGGATTTCACATTGAAGTCATCAGATAAATATCCGAGATTCTTCTTCTTCTTTCCTGGCCTGCTCCTACGGAGCACGTCTTGTAGACAGGGCCTGGCCAGGGCCTCCACTTGATCCAGCCAACGAGCTCGCTGTGCTCCTCTGCGCCTCGTGCCGAACGGGTCGCTGACGAGCACCTTCCTGGCAGGGCATGAGTCCGGCATCCTCATCATGTGCCCCAACCAGCGTATCCTTCCGGCTTTAGCAACCGTCAGGATGTCTGCATCGTCAAACAGCTCAGCTAGCTCGTGGTTCATTCTCCTTCTCCACACGCCCTGCTCGCACACACCGCCAAAGATAGTCCGCAGCACCCGCCGTTCAAAATTGGCGAATGCATTGGCGTCCTCCGCCAGCATAGTCCAGGACTCGTGCCCGTAGAGGACTACCGGCCGTATCAGTGTGCGATATATGGCGCATTTCGTGCCGTGTTTTTTAGTCTTCTGGATCTCAGGAGTTTGTGGAGCTCATAGTAGGCACGATTCCCCTGAACAATGCGCCTTTGGATTTCGCTGCTTTCGTTGTTATCTGAAGATACGATCGTGCCAAGGTAGCAGAACTCCTCTACTACCTCGAGATCGTCGCCGTCAACTAACACTCTGCTTCCGAGTCGTGCTCTATCACGGTCAGAGCCTCCAGCAAGCAGGTATTTTGTCTTCGTCGCATTGATCCTCAATCCAATCCGAGATTATTAGATTCAATACTCTTACATACATTTCAATTTCAATTTTAGTGACGTTCACATCTTTACCGCGTTCAAGGATTAGTAGAGTAAAATGATGCATACTAGAGACCCAGACATTAGTTCCAAATCATTCAGAGGTATTTTGAAGCAAAGACGATTGGGAGCCGATGTACCTCTAGTACATTGGAAGTCAAAAAATACGTTCCCGCACAGACGGATACGGATGAAAGTTCGCCAGAACAGTCTTTGAGATGCACTCATTGTTGCGAAACGGATTGAATCATCCGTGCTATGTGCCCATTAGGGCACGAAGCGAGCACACTAGTTGCATGTGTCCTGACCGAAGAAGAGGTCTTAAAAATTGTCCCGTGATTGATAGCTCATCATGTCTGAAATATTTCATCTATATTCCACAGGTTTTTTGGAGCTAATGGGAAAGATCAATTAAATTTATTATTCATCGTGTAGAAAGTATATCAAGAAATTGCAAGAAATTAAAGTAATTGGATACCTGAGGAGGCCTGCTGTCAATATCTGGTTGAAGATCTGAGCTGCAATCAGGTAAAGGTCCTCTCGGAATGGGTTCAAGACATTGACAAATAAACAATTACTTTAACACGAAAATGGGGCCAGTTCCTGGTATAGAGTCTGGCTTACTTTCTCTTCAAATTATTACTGGGTTGAGCCTTCCGAGATTTGGACGTGAAGTCTTGGGAACGATTTTTAACGACCTCTATTTACATCTTATTTTCAATACAAAATCTTATACATCAAGCATTATAAAAAAGTAATCTTAAAAATTCTTTGCATTCAAATTGCATCCATTCTTCCAATGTAATTACTTACCTTTTTTTACGTACACCATTTACATCAAAACCGTTAAAAACTTAAACCACCTTTCGCAATGCCTTGAATTCAAGAGCACAACAAAAGGGATAACGATGATTATTTCATAAGTCTCTTTTCATTAGTGCTTACACCATTTAGAGGGGGGGTTCGCATTTAGTCATCAAGGGATAGGCGAACCATCACACGTCGTCAATTACCGTTTACCGGCGAACGGTCGGGATGGTCGCAACCGGCTAGAAAATACCCGGTTTTGCTCCAAAATACCGATCGTCCGTCGCTAATTAAAGCACCGCAACGCTAATGACTATTCCCGCGTGCCCAACGCCCCGAGTACATGGCTAAAGTGGGCAGCTTTTTACACTCGCCGGCACAGGTAGAAAGCATTTAGCGCACCTCCTCTCTCTAGCTCTAGCTCCGAAATAAAGAGACATCGTCCCTTTTTCGCGTTTTGCCGGCTATATGTTCTTAAGCTTGGGTTTGGGTAAGTGCGAAACGGTGCTCACCGAAGGTAAAAGGCAAGCAGAAAAAACGAAGAACACAGAGTAAAAATTATAAAAAGAATGTAAAATGCGGTGCAAGGAATCTTAGGTCACAGCAACGGAATGGTGGGTAATAAAAAGTGTATGCCCAAACAAAAAACCCCCCCCTAAAAGTAATTAATCTTCTAGTGAGTTAATGCAAAATGGGGGTGTTAAATAAGGAGCGAAAAAAGGGAAAGCCGCTATATAGAGCGTTTAATAACATTTTTCTTGTAAAAGAATCCCCACCTAAAGCTACCTTCCCGGTGGTTCGGTTGAGCGGCGAAAAACAAACTGTCATCCTATTCTATTATTTATGCGAGGGTAATGTAGCAAAAGCCGCGGATGTGCCAAAAGCTGTATCACGTCAAACTAGGAAAAAAGAGCTGACAGCATTATTATCTTTATTATGTTTTTTTTGTCTTTTGCTTCCACGTTTGGTCACTTTTTTACGCTAATTTGAATATCCAGAACTCTCGGGCGTGACATTAAACGTAACCATCAGGAAATCAGAATAATCGTTTGAGCTAGTGCGAAAGTGCATTATTCATAATAAAGGAGCTTTTGAATTGGATGAATGATCTTCTTTATTAGTGCTTTTACAGCTTTTTTATATCACATTTTTTTGAAACGCAGCTAAGATATGCATTGGGTAAATAGAAAATGATAGGTATAGCTGTTAAGAATGATCTTTGGTTAAATATTTGATTTACAGAAATATTTTGAGATTAAAACACTGGAACTGGAAGCAACAGTCCATTGTTCATTTGATCAGTACATCGCTTTTCATGAGTTTTATAATCAGAAAAGTGGTGCAGTAGTGGGGCAGGGTAGTGGCATGCACTGTAGTGGCACTGTGGCGCTATGGAGCTACAAAGTTCTCCCATCTTTTTGAACGTAAAGTTAATCGCCAGACAATGAAGTTCTTCTACAGGAAACTGGCTCAGCGAGTCTGTAGGGCCTTCCGAACGGCGTCCCATGACTCCTGTTGTGTGGTTGCGGGTATGATGCCGCTCTACATATAATTATGATGTTGATATTTTATTTTTAAACAAACATCACTCTTACGAGTCCAGCTTAAGACTAATATATTCAAATCAACTTATTCTAATTGACGCTATCCCTACCTGGCCCTAGCTGTAACCCTAACCGGTGAACACGTGAGAGCGGCATGTCTAGCGTTTGTGCTTACGCGTGTCGGTGTCGTGCAGCTTAGTCGGTCAGCGTAACTACATATATTTCACCATGGCAGAAGACACTCGGTGCTACATCCGATGCCGAGAAACTAGCTGCAATTATCGAGTGGCTTGAATGGCCGAAAGGATGATCTCAGTGGCAGCAGTCAAGAGTCTGCTCATGGCGCTTGGACCGGCCAACTCATCCCGTAAGTGACGTCCTGGACATCCCGTCGGTTTGGTGATGTTGAGTTCTTCACAACGCAATTGATGACAGGACACGGTTTCTTCCAAGATCACCTTGAGCAGATGAACCTCATTCAGGCGGCACACTGTTCGGAGTATCTTGAGCTAAGAGAGACACCAGAGCATGTGATATTTGAGTGCCCTCGCTTCATCACCGTGAAACGTCGTTTGCATTGTCATGTAACAGAAGAAATGACTGTGGCGAACATCATAACCCTGATGTGCTTCAGCAGAAACATCTGGCGCGCTATAGCAGAGACAATTTGAGTGATCCTTACCCGCCGACATCATCGACGTATTCGCATCGAAAAAGGTACGACTGAGACCGGTCCAGGGGCTCAGCACGATGTCAGGAAATCATTAATAGTGATCCCGGTTTTATACTTTTAGTGGCGGCAATGATCTTTGTGGAAGAGCATGCTCACGCGACAGTCGTTACTGCGGCTCCTCCATTGTCCTTCCACACATTCGAAGCCAAATCACCTCTGCGTAAATCAGTGTTTGTTATCAGGGCCGCTGGTGGTGCCACCATCATTTTGGTTTTTGCCTCGTTGATCTCCAACCCGAGGTTCTATGATGTCTATGTCATCAGCGTATGCCTAGATCTGGAGTGTTTTATACAAGATGGTCCCTGAAGTTTCTAACTCCGAGTCTCGGATGGCCCTTTTTTCAAAATCATAATCCTAGCTCACATCGTAAATATATGTATAAAATATATTTAAGGATTTATAATATATCCTTTATTCAATTTAATCGCATTTTCAAGATACAATTATAGTAAATTTAAAAATTATTATTTAACTTAATTAAAATGAACATCAAATTTAGCTCAACAAATCATATCTTCATCTTAGCTCGTTTATTTTTCCTACCACTCGATACAATGCAACTGTTGTTGCACAGTGCAACAAAAACCGCTCGGTGCTGCGGTTGAAATAACAAATTTCCCAACAATTAACCAATTCATTACCATCTACCGCTACCATAAGCTTCTTTACGCCGTTACACAACCTGCATTCCGGAACCAGCGTACGCCTAGACCAAATTGCGCCGGGCAAAACTTTCCCCATAAGCTGGCCCAGACCTACACTAGAGGGCGACCCATTCCTCATGGCAACAGGTAACAGTGGTCGGTTACGAAAAATTTCCTTCCCCAAAGTAGGCAAGTTCCTGGCGAGCCTCATTATGGTCGCGCGCACACTTAAGCTTACCGGCAACGAAACCCGCCAACCTTTGGCATTGTGATTTTGTTCCTGGAATCGGTTACCCCGGGGCACGAAAAACAACAACCTTTTGCGTGCTGCTCCGTGAGACCGATTACATCTAATTGCATGTTTTCGTACGGTTAGTTTTTTGTGTTCTGGGGCTAGATGGTTTTTGTATTTAATTCGGAACAGCGTAATGCTTCACACGGTTGTGCATATCGCGAAAGGAGCGGAATGATTTATTCAAGCAACTATGCACGCCATTTTTTCTCCCAACCGGTCCGCCGTTTTGTGCAACCGTTGCAAGCGCCAGGAAAGCAGCAAACAGCACACCGTAAGTGGTGCTTGTGTGTATGTATGCATGGAGCTTATTAAATATTAGTGGCTAGATGTTGAGCAGCTTGCAACGTTCAAGATCCGCACTGTGCTGTGCGTCCGTGGCAAAAGGGTGAAGAAAGGTGCGATAATAGGAAGTAAGTAACAATAATTTGAAAGCTTAAGCTTTCCGTGCCTTTTCCGGCCGAGTTTTTGGACGAACGGTGTGAAGTGCGATTAGTAACTCGTTAAAAAAACATTTTCTTTTCCGGGAAAGTTCACAAAAATTTACGCTAGCTTGTGGGCCTTTTTTTGGCTTGTACTGCACATTAAACGTTGTTCCTTTTTGTCCACTAAGCAATTCTACATGTATTGCTTTACTTTCTCTATTCGTTTTTCATGTTTAAATTTATGTGCAGTTCACTTATTTACATAACTCTTGCCTTTAATTTAAAATAAAATTTTGGACCTCAATTTAGAAAAAAAAATCATTTTTGAAAGAAGAAACCGTAAGAAGGGCCGTTGGTTAATCGAGAAATCATTGTTGCTTAGTTGTAAACTTAGAGATCTGTCCATTAATTTATTTCTGTATTAGGTAAACAAATGCATGTCTTCAATTTTCATAAATTATGTGCCATAATCAGTTTTTGGACGTGATTATACTCCAGACTAAAGATTCAATAAGGAATTTTATTTTATTTAGGAAGGAATGAAAGTTGTTTTTCGCTTAAATTAATATTTTTATATTAGGATTCAATTTTCATAGCGTTAAAATTCTCAAACAATTTCGATAAATGAAGGTGTCGCTGAAAGGATATTCAAAAAGCATATAAATAAACATCGAATTGCATAGTTTTAGGCGTATATAAATTAGGACAGTAGCAATACGGCCAGGCCGTTCTATATGAATAAAAAAAAAAAATTATTACAGCGTCATCAGCTAAGCAATCGCTACGGAAACTTGCACACTAAAAATGTACAACATTAGGCCCTAAAAATAGGGCAAAGTAAAATCTCCCCAGAGGCATTTAACGGCCTTTCTTATTCTCGGTAAACTCAGGGCGCGACAGTAAGTTTAATAGTTATCAATTATATCAATCAATTTTCATTTGATGCCGTATGTTTAATATTAAAAAAGTATTGATTTGTTTAATGACTATCTAGAACTATTTGGCTAGAAATGGCAAACGTTGTTTTATTAAGTCTTATTTAGCACAAATATAAACAACCAATGAATATTTTATATCCTCGCTTTATTATTCATCCATAAAAAAAATATCACTTTAATAACAAACATGAACATCAACTTATTGTATCTATACTTTACGATGTTCAGGTAAAAGAAGTAGCATTCTACTGAAATAAATAATGGATTTCTTTTTCCGAAAATTCTTCAAATTGTATAAACCAATACTATTGTTCGAGTGGTTTTGTCCGGTAACATGATTGGCCATGAAGCTTCTTCAAAACAAAACGATTACAAGATTGTTATCGTGATATCCAGACCAAAATATCCAACAATCTCCACAAGATAACCGAACATGGTTTAGCCTGCAGCGGAAGATTATGATTTGAAAAAGAAAATCAAGCTTAAACAAGACGACGGCACATGTCAAACAAACGTAGCAGTGGGCGAATCGGAGCGTGGGTGATTTGGTGCCCACGTAAAATCTTGCTATGGCAACAATAAATGGCCTGCTGAGATAATGCAACACACAAAACAAAACAGTTTCATGTCAAGTAGCCAAACACAAATCAAAATTAGACTTATTTTTGTGTGGTTTTTTGAATTTTCCAATATTTTGATGATCAAAATCTATCAAACTTGTTTTAAAATATACTAGAATAGTTAAAGAGAAACAAGAGTTGAAAATCTCACTATAAATCTAAAATGTAACATAAAAAATCTTTAATTTATAATGTTAAAATGTTAAACGTGATAAAAAACGTTGCAATTCTAAAACGAACATAAAAATGAAACACGATACAAGCACCATCATGCATAACGAGCTGGATTCCTTCGTTTACATGGTACAATGAATCCAGAAAAAAACGAAGAAAGAGAAAATTGTGTCTTCCATACCGTTACCTGAACCGTGTACCTAATTCGTGAAAATTAGGCATTCATTAAATACCATCGTTGCATCCGATCCTTCCATCTTTCCATCACGATGAGTTAAAATGACACGTACAGCAACGTTTTCCACTTGCGAATCCCTTTTAAAGTCGGAATTTTCCTTTTTTATTTTGAAGATAGTGCACAAGGTAGCTTACATAACGGTGTGCACCATCAGCACGATCGTGTTGGTGGCTGAATTATGATGCGAGAATTAAACTATTTGCCAGGAACCATATTTCCCGGCTCAGGTACTGTATTTTATTAAAAAAAAAAACTTGCAATTGAGAGAACTCTTATCGTTTTGCTTGGATGAAGCGATTCGTTACGGTGAAGCTGTTTGAAGTGCAGATATAACAGAGAAGGATTTAAAACATCCTGAGCTTGTTCGCATTCCCATTCTTTTTTCCTGTTCGATACCTGCTGACGTTAGCTATCTAAATAGGTAAATTGGACAGATCTTGTGAGTTACAAAACGGTAAGGCGAAAAGAAACATAAAAAGAAAACCCAACCCTATTGCTGCCGGGGCAGATATCTCGTGCACGGAAAGATTGTTGGAGACAAATTTATGCTCGTAACATATGACTCCCTCGGTGGGCGATACCCGGAAATGCTGGGAATTTACAGTGGTGCTGTAAAATCTATTGCACTTCGAACGTTGTTCCTGCGAACGACTGAGCCCATATGCCACGAACGGAGATTATTTCTCAACGATGCAGATGGTGAAGTGATTGGAAAAAACGTGGAAAACCGCCCAGACATTCTGCTATGTAACGGAACGGTAAGCAGCAGGGTCTTTCCTTTTCTTGCGGACGTAAAAATTCCACCCTTCACAACTTATTACGGCTTCGACATGGGCTGCAGCTGGGAAAGTGTGCACATTTTGTGGTATGCAATAATGTTGCAATCAGCGCGAAACCGTGCCAATGCCGTCGATGTGGTGCACCGTAGTGTGGGCTCTAGCTTCAATCGAATTATGCTAACAAATGCAGTCGACAATGGGATGTGACAGACAGTGATTGTGAAGGTGGTTTTCGTTTAAAAAATTCGGATATTATTTTGTAAATCAAATTTCTTTCGCTTCAAAAAACTGTTAAAGTAAACCATTCAGTTCTGATTTGTTCGAATACATCTCGTACCATTTAAAATATGCCGTTTATTTACAAAAATCTTATCTCATAATACGTGTGATGAACAATTTCATAAACAAAGCCACATTTTTTTCTCTTAGTTTCGCTAGTACCGCTTTATCAGCCCCACAAAACACGGCCAACACTAACTCATTCAATCACAAAAAGCGAAGAAGGAGCGATGCGTTCTGTAAAGGATCGGCTGCTGCATATGTAGGTAATACTTTGAGCACACGCGCCGTGTAGTCGGTTGCTTTCATCGTTTCACGCTAAGAACGATCCCGTCATAGTCGGTTCGCTCGGTTGGCAATCGGAGCTGCTACTCCACCGTTACGACCATGAGCACTCCAATTTGTTTACAATTTCTGTTTCTAGGGTTTTGTTTTGTTTCGCGTTTTTGTTCACATCTCTCGCCATTACGTAGCGCTTGACACAGTTAAATACGTTTTATGTCCTAGCTGAGTTTCGAACTATTTTATCGGATGCGGCGTTTTACTAATCTTTTGCTTTGTACATTGCTTCGGGAGGGAACAACGGTTTGGTTTTTGGGTTTTTGTAGAATACACACGTTCCGGTACGCGTCACTACACCCCTCTGGTTCTATCTCGAACGAATTGAAAAAGCTCTGAAAACTTAACTGGTTTTTGTATAACTCTTTTTTACGTTACTTAGATTTAGATATACGGGAAATACGAGCGCCATCGCTTTCCAGAGGGACAAAAGTATCACCAGTGTTTGATATAGGGAATAGAGTTTCCGAGCTCTTTTCGTCTGTTTCTTTTATCGGATCGAGTTTTTAAATCTTAAAGCATTAGTCAAGAGATGGAATTTATTAAAGGGATGACGGATGTATGTCTTGTATGAGATCATTACGATGACACACTCATTCGTACTTAAAATTTGAGATTCCTATTGCACAAAACCAAAGACATTTAATAGCCTACAAGATGGGTACAGGGGTTTTCACATGAAATGAAACGAAACTTGCCGGAACTACTTGCCTTGCGCTTTCTCTTAATAAATTTTCTTGAAGTTGTAGTTCTGGGTGGTAAAATTAAATGCTCTAACCATCGTTGAGGGCCGGCGTTACCCAACCATACTTTTCGTGCGTTTTCACCAGCGATCGGAATGCTTCCTCCGCGGACCGTCTGTTGGAAGAGGGAAAGAAGATGAACATTGCTACTATTAGGAGGATTATAATGACATAATAAATTATTAAATACTAATGTGAAAAATACTTTGATAAAATATCGCAATCATAACAACACACTTAATCTGTTTTATTTATTTCTCTGGAGAAGTTTCCTTTTCAAAAATATGAAGTGTCTAAAACAGTGCCTTCTGTAGTCAAGCGTATCATATAAAATACCTTTGAACCGTCAGAGGTGGAAAAATGAGAGTCCTCGAAGAAAACGCTCCTCCATATCATTAATTTTCTATTAAGAGCTTATCTTTATAAATGATTATAGTTAAGTTCTCTGAAAGATTAGCATCGGGAGTCTCTTTACGTAAAGTAAATTGTTGATGACTCCAACGATTTCAGAGAGAAAAAATTCTTACTCGTTTCTAGTGATCGCCTGGATGATCGATTCTACGTAAAAGTTTTTGCGATTTGAAGATAATAGAAGCATACTATATCTATGTAATTATTATGTTTCAAAGAAATTAGCGCACCTACAATTGAAGTCCTGTTACTTGTATTATCTAGCCTCTCAATTATACAACAAAGAGAGAATTCTAGAGCGTAATAGGTGCTCCTGAATGTCCCTGTCAAGCTCTAGATACTGATTTTGTATGTGCTTGTGAGTATTTATTGTACTACGTGGTAGTTCCTGGTTCATTGAGGAATATGTTTTGAGAATTTCTCAAGGCCCAACGGTTTCCAAAACATAGAAATTTCGTCTACCAGACGATTTCGTCTTCAGAAACGATGGTGTGACGTAAAGATGGGCATATGTCCAAGGAAAGCCTCTTTTCATCTCTTCAAGAAAGCACTTTCTATCAGGTGCGTGTGGTTATCTCAAGCAAATTGAAGATTTAGTCTGGAAAATTGGTTATGCCATCAGCGTTTAAAGTATTTTACATAATTAATTACTACCTTTTTCCATCATCAGCACGTTTTTAGGGTTCGGCCAAGAATTATCGTGCAGCAAAATGACTTCGTCGAGTCTATTAGCGTATTGAGGTTGTCTTTCTTTCAATACTCGACTTAAACGCATCAACTGTCGTCGGTAGACCTCTCCTGTTTTAGTCTAGTTTGACATTTAGCAGCTCATAATACACTACACGCACCTGGTCCCACCAAATGCATGACATGAACATCGCACCGTAGATAAATGGCATAGTTGTCGCTGATGAACTATGGCCGGGGAATCCATATGAGGCACGACATTTTGGATTATCGTAATGGACCTATTTTTCATTGCCATTAACAATCCTTCCAGTTTTTGCCGTCGGAGCAGTTGTTGACAAGTGAACAAACGGCGTTCCATCTCTCTTGACTTCAGTTCACACGGCAATAAATTTCCCAACTTCTGAATCATTCTCATTGCTTTTAAACGATTGAAGATGGCTAGTTGCGCAACTCCAAGTAACACTTTGTTATTTCGATTAAGGTTTCCGAATTATCACGATCAAGCATTGCCCCCAGCTCCGTATCTTCAAACTTGAATGATATGATATGGTATGTTCTTCGTCTTTCAAACCAAAATTGCCTCTTTGGACCGCGCAAATCACTGACACGTTCGGCCAGCCTGAGAATGGTTACCAAAAAACTGCAGCTAAAATTTGTTGCCTTTTGGAAGCCGAAATAATGGAGTAGAACTTCCTTAAAAAACTTTTTTTTCGTGTAAAAGATACTATTTTATGCATAATTTGCCATTATATTTAAAAAGTGAATCGCATTAGGGGCGCCATCTAAACAGGGCGCCCATGTCTACGGTATATCTACGCAATCTCAAGAAGGCTCAAACTCGAAAATGCATTGTTATACTTGACAAATAAGCACTGTCTACTTATTCTTCTGTCAACTGTGATTTTAGACTAGCTCAAACAGTTTTTATGTGTGTTTTTAAGATAGTTGCATTTGCCACTTACCGACTGAAATCCTTGGCCGATTTAGGTTTCCGCGACACACGTCCCTGCCCCTTCACTAAGCTCGCCGCAAACTGCATCAGTATCGCTTCCACCGTGTAGGCACTCGCCCACCCACGGGGCGTCAGCAGCTCCATACAGATGGCACCACCCTCCATCACGAACCCCTTCTCGATTCGGGGCTCGACGACACGCATAAACGGTGGTGCGAACGGGAAGTTTTCCGGGAACACCAGATGCAGCAGGATGAAGGGTATGTTAAGTTCGACTAGATCTTCGGCCAACGGCGAATCGGGATCGATTCGGTATAGGCGGGCGTGCCACTCGTATAGATTATCGTTAATTAGCTCCACCTGTGGGTGTTGAGGAGATGTTTTGCGAAGTTAATGAAGAGTGTCGGGAGGTGGTGGACAATTGTTTGTACCGTACCGTAAAGCATGGATCCGTCCGGGAGTGTTGTAACCGTTCGATTTCTTTTAGCTCTTTCATGAGTCGCCTCGACCGGATGGTGGTGTCGAGTGGTTTCGATGCAGGAACATTCACCATGGGAGTAGTGGTAGGTGCCACAACACTGCAAAACAGAGAGAATAATGGGAGTTGTCAGAATACATGAACTTAATAAGGTATCATTATTTGGGACCTAAAGAATTGTTATTGGACTTCACTGAACTTAAGGATTTTTATTCATCTTCTGTGTTTTAAAGTTACTATTTCAAACTTCTTTCTTGATTTCAAGTATTTGTTTTAGTGTATTTGTGTAATTTGTTTCAATTTAGTAAACTATTTTAAATATTAAAAATAAAAATCATCTTAAAACCCTTACATATTGATAGAATAATACAATGCAACTTCCAATGTCGAAATGTAAAATATTGAGAATCATAACCATACAGTGTTTCTCACTTGATAATGCAAAGTTACCTATGATTTTTGCAAACGCTACATACGATTTCGTATGGAGCGTTTGCAAAAATCATAGGTAACTTTGCATTATCAAGTGAGAAACACTGTATTATCAATATAATCTTAGAAAAAATAAAGATAAACCTTGAACATAAAACAGGTGAAAAAACAACCCACACAAACAAACATATTAAAATACTAGGAGCATCCTTAAACCAAGCCACTCACCATCGTAATCGCCGCATGGGGCTATCGGTGGTAGCTTTACTGTTGCCACTGTTGCCACCATTACTGCCCCCGTTACCATTCGACACAGTGCTTCCGCACCCGTTCGTCCCGCTGCCCGCCACACTCCCCGCACTCGGCCCACCCGGTCCACTAGCGCTCGCTCCCGGGCCAGTATGCACAGCCGCCACCGACGACGAATGGTGCGGGTGATGGTGGTGCCCGTGGGGAAGGTGCAGGTGGTTCGATTCTGTAGCATCTGTCGGTGGGACCGTGTGGGTGCCGTTACCGTCCTTGTCCTTACTTTCCTTGCTCTTGCTTTCCGAGCTTTTGAAGAACTTCCTAATGGCGGCCGTTACTTTCTCCTTTGATCTGGACGACATTTTGTGCGGCGACTTTTTCGGCCCGAAGTTTGCGTGAACGGTGCGCTTCCGTTTGACTTTTTTCTGCGCTCGATCGGTGTCTGTTTTCGGTAGGCGTCGTTGTAATGCTCCAGCAGTTCGACGTGCGGGCAGTTTCGCTGACGTGATGTTTGGATTGAGGGGGGCAAGTTTGTGAGTAAAAGCAGTTGAAGCCGATAGCCTGCCCGGGACGTGACTCGCAAGATGAACAGCGCTAGCACAGGGCAAAAAAGTCACCTCGAGACACAGGCAGCTTTACACTTTTCCTTTTAAATGTTTTGCTCGGCAGCTATTTCTCCAACCTGCCAGCCAGTAAAGCAGACGGGAAAGATCCTTGCCGAAGCGTCACACGACCGTTCGGTGTACCGGTGTTTGCGTGTGTTTGGTGCAGATCAAATATTGTTATAAACTTTTCGCTTTCTTTTATCGTGGAACGTTTCGATTTTCCTGCGCTGCACCGCATGGATTCGGGCAGTTGAGCATCGAACTGAAGGAAAACTCGTCCTATCGTTCCCGTCCTTCGACACTGTGCACGGTTTGAACTGTTTGATTTGGTTATCTTTATTTCAACATTTCCCGCAGCAACTCGTTCCGTTTTTCCGAGCTTTCGTCACGGTGTTACAGCTCCGGAAACTCTGGAGAGAAGAAGATGGTACCATAAAGCCAGACTGTCGGGGTATATTGATTTCACTTTAGCCTTTTTCCAGCGAAAACAGGATTGGTTTGGTCCTGTTTTGTGCACCGAAAAACATCAACCGAAGGTGCAAGACAAACAGAATGCTTATGTTTATATTGTCTTGTTGCGGTCGGTTGCATGTGTGTTGTTTTATGCGTTAGGGAATGTTTCCTGTTATGTGGTTAATATTTTAAATATAGGAAATACACATGTCTAGCTACAATCCTTATAAAACAATAAGAGAATATTCATCAAGGTGAGAGGATGTCAGCGAAATCGCGTTAGCTAAGGAACCTCATTGTTCAATGAAGCCTTTATCAAGATGCCTCGCAGTCGCATTCTACCAACAGAACTTGCAATAGCAAGCGTGAAAAAGAAAGCCTGAAGAGACTTCGAAGAAACCTCGACGTCCAAACTGAATCTCGTACATCAAGAAACTTCGCAGTCGAAGAGAAATTACACCAAAGACATCCAGCATACAAAGGATCGTAAAGACATAATATCCGAGCCTGTTTATTGCGCTTTCTTCCATCCGAAAAAATTGGTATCCAGAATGTCAGATGAAAATTCCTGCAAAGAAAAGAGAAGAAAACCACAGTGTAAGAACATATTTATTAGAATATTTGTAAACTATCATAAATCAATGATGACTATCCTTTTCCAACCAGTAGCAACCAAATTCCTTCTGGCCAATTATGTTCTAACAGTTCAGTTTCACTTGCAGTAAATCATTCATAATCACATCGTCCTGCTGCATTCGTTCGCTTGCTCGTGCTCGGCAAGGATTCTTGTGTCCATTCGCAACAGACAATCCCGATCGTAGACAAGCGGCCGAGACGACACATTCCATTTGCGACCAGTGACAACACCGTCGCTTCTGTCGTAAATTACGATTCCAATTAAGGCTTAATTCAATACATCTAAAGGTAGTAAATGTTGCAATCATAACCCTGGTACGAACGGTTGCAGCCAAGAATACATTATTCAATGGACGATTAGATTGGCCTCGTGACCCAGTTTGCGTGAGCATGGGTTCCGAACGGTACGGATGATGTTGTGTGGTACGGATTTTCCCTAGGCCTAGATTAAACATCAATTTAATCGGTTTTTGATTTAAATGAATAGTTGTAGAGATATCATGTGGATTAGGCTTTTAGTATGTGTGTCTCAGGTCTGGTTTGATGGAGGGTATGATTAGGCTGTGATGTGGTTGTACATAAATATTATCGTGTTACGGCTGTGGCTGATAGTTTTCATTCATATTTGAAGTACCACGTTGACATAACGCGCCTAATAAATTCATAAACCAATTATTTTGTTGCGCCTGTATGCTGTAGAAAATATCAAACTATAATTTTAACATCGATAGGAGATAAGTACAGTTCGTTGCAAAGTTAAACAAGTTAACTTTCTTTTGCGAAGTTAAATTAAAACTTTAAAAGATACTTGAAATTAATATTCGGAAGGGACTTTACCTAGTTTTAAACACAAAATCTAGTTTTTTTATCATATTTGCATTAAAGTTTTATTATTAACATAACAATGTTATGTTAAACATAACAGATATCTTCTTCTTCTTCTTTCTTGGCCTAACGACTTCTAAGGTCATGCCTGCCATTTCTGGCTTACTAGACATATTTTGTTACCGCATAGTTGGATAGTCAGTCCTCACTATGGGGGAACGGCCCAGATGAGACTTGAACCCCGGACCTGCCGTGTGAAGACCGGCGCCGCTGTCGCATCTACCAACGGGCCGCAGGATCACAGATATCTTTCTTCTTATTTTTGACTCTACAATCCTAGAAGACCCTGCAAAAAGGGCCTTGCTTTCTTGAATTGGCCAATTCCGCATACGTTATTCCATATCCGCTACTGCCTTATGAAAGTCGCTACGGTCTCAGTAATTGGATCCTGATTTTGTGGATTTTTCTAAACAATAAAGGAAATTGAATTTTGATAAGTAGTATTTTCAATATTGACAATAATGTGTTTAAAATGCCGCAAGATCAATAAGAATCGTATAAGACTTAGGCTTGATTTTAAAGCTTCGAGTGTTTTGAAGACTGAATTTTTTGACTCAAATTATTTTGTCATTTAAATAATCCTTCAATGCTTTTCAAGGTAACATATCTGTTTAAAGTTTTTATTTTACTTTCCAAACCTCAACTACTCTCACACCGATGCTCCACACTGTAGGTGATGTGTGGCGCAGTGAAATTTATTTATAAAACAACAAACTACTCTTTAAGCGATCTCCATGACACTTGCCCGTGACAGGAGCGGACAAATTCTCAGCCACACAGTCGTACCGTAAGCGACAATGTTAAACTTTTTGCCAGATCATGAACACATTCATCACTCATCAGATTGACGTAGACAAATACCAGCAAACTTTATCTAAGCTCACTACAAGGGAACGGCATCGGTCTAGCCTGATTCCTGGTCGCAATGTTTTAGCGTTTACGCTTAAAGTGTGGCTACGGGAGAGAAGCATCAGGGAAAAAAAGCAACAGAGAACTGTGCCAACCTGCAAGCATCCGTGCAAGGTTTCTGGCCAGGACCAGACCTTCAGACCAAAGCTCCCGCTATCGTTGGGAAAACGTTGATGAACGTCATGTGACAGCTGCAGTTGCTGCCGCTCTTTGCGGATATGGGATGCGGCAAGAATAAAGCTATTTATGCAAAAACTAATAAACTGCAGGTAGCCATAGCACGGCAGGAAAAGAAGCAGCAAAACACACAGAACCGAAACGAACGAGAGCATGAAACACATCCTTCGCATGGTTGTCGTTCATGTTTCATATCAAATTAGTGGGCTTCGGTGTCTACCAGGCACCGAGACAAGGTTAACGAATGCGGTCAACCTTTGCGCCGCCTCGGTGTAGACATTTCGGGATATCGTTCTGTTTGCGTTGGAGCAGCGTAAAAAAAGAGAAGTGTAGTTAAATGTTTCTCGTTTGCAAATACACGAGCAAGCTGTTTTGCTCTACTATTTATTCCACCAACAAAGGGTCAGTTTTTGTAATGATGTTTTTTTTGTAGGGGAACGTAAAGCAAGCTAGAAAGTTGCGTGCGAGGCACAACGAACAGTAACGACTTTTGACTTTCATTTTGCTGAACTCATATTAAAAGCTTTAACATGAAATGATTAAAATTTCTCTCGCCCCACAACAAACACAGACAAATGGCAGCGCTGTCTCATTAGGGAATTTAATCAAACGCTTTAAAATCCCATTTCAGAAAACAGATGCCCGTGCTGTGAAAGTGATAATGTGAAACTATTTTCTAACCATTAGGCACGCAACGCAAACCGGCTGTGCCCGATGCTTATCGGACACTCATCACAGCACACAACAACCAATGACGATTAAAGTTTTGCGTAAGGCTGGGCCGAGCAGACGCAAAACAAAGGCAAGATCGGCGATTCAGACGGATCGTTTACCGGGATGGAATTGCCATTTTTATTGCTCTATTTAGCTGTTCCATCGGGCACGTTTATCTTTTCGCATTCAAAACCATGCTCGTGAAAACAAACTGGACGAACGTTGGTGATACGCATGATGATGGTATATTATGGGTTGGAATTAATTTTCCAAACCGTCATTTAAAGTTTTGAGTGCGGAAAACGGTGATTTCCTTAGAGAGTGTTTTATCCGAGGAGCAAATAAGGATTTGATAAGCATTTCAGATAAAATTTCAGAACAAAATTGATACACGATTCTTAATTAATATTAGGAACTTAAGGGTTTTCAAGATAAATTTTAATTTTATGTTTAATTTTTTATGCTGTAAATGGCTTTTTTTAAATATATTAGAAACAATTGTATCGGTTAAGGAGAAAATAGTGGAGTTAAAGCCTATGATCGGGTGGATCGTACCTTTCTTTGGTGGACGATAATCTCCTTCGAATTTGATTTTCGGCTAGTTGATCTTTTCAGATCAATTGGCAGCCAATTCTTCTCGCGACTACTTGTTAATGGACAGCTTTCCCCTTCATTCCCTGGTCGACGCTCTGTTCGGCAGGGTGACCCAATGTCTATGCATCTTTTTGTTCTGTACCTCCATCCTCTCATCACAAGACTCGAAAGTATTTGCAACGGTCCGGATAACCTGATCAATGTGTATGAAGACGATGTCTTTGGGGTGACTACCTCCCTTCCTCATATTGAACAGATGAAATCAACGATTGAAGCTTTTTGCAAATGTTCCGGAGCTAAGCTTAACTTGGAAAAGACCGTTGGACTTGACATAGGTTAGGTTCCTAGGCTGCGAACTGAAGAACGTCTGAGACTACTGGGAGTCCTATTTGCCTACAATATAAGAGGAGCATTGTGTTCCAACTGGGACACGAAAATACAAAAATTCCGACAGCGGGATTGGTTGCATCGAGTAGTTAAAAAATTATCCTTCTCAACTCGTTCCTGCAACCCAACATTTGGTTCATGGCATCAGTTTGTGGCACCTGTTCGTTGGAGATTGCTAAAGTCACATCGATCATCATCTCGTTTCTGTGGCAAGGAAATTGGGGTATACGAGGGCCTATTCTGCAGATGACGACGCTTCCTCACAACCGTGGTGGGCTAAATCTACACATTCCGGTTCTTAAAGCGTCAGCTCTTCTATGCAATCGCATATGACAGAGCATACCGTCCTACTACCCATGTTTAATGATTACAACAACTGGTAAATCTGTCACAAGATAGTAGAAACGTAACATTTACACGGCTGCGCAAAAAGATCTTCCTGATGCCAAGTAAGTTGTGAAATCTCCTCAGATACCGTGAAGAATATCGCTCACAAAACACTCACATCGCAAGAACGATCCTGTCTGTACATGTTAGCTAATAACAAAATATCTTGTGCTCGCTCTTCAGCACAAAATCGAACGCTCTTCAGCACAAAATCTCCTCATCCGCACTAGATTTGGAAGAACTGAGCGTCCCTGTTCTGAGAGGAAGAGATGCAACAACGCACTTTCAAATATTGAAAATGGTTGCAAATTACATTATCCACACCGTTGGTAACAATGATGCTGTCATTGATGTAAGTGTTCTGCACTGGTATCTGTTGTAAAATATTGTAGAAAATGTACATTGATGTGTTTTAAGCATTAAATAAATCTTATTTATTTGTTTTATAAAAAACATTGCGACGTTTGACGGATATTTCTTGTTCATGGTTGTGAATCTCGTTTTCTTTAAGTGACGTTTAAACAGTGTTTCTCAAGAAAAATGAATGTCGTAAACGCCTTCATTTGAAAAGCTTTTCTAATTAAAACATTTAGCAACTTGAAGTTAACATTAAAAACAAAATCATTAGCTCAAGTAACGTAAACATCCTGTTTAAAACGTTTAAAATTGAGCTACAAACCCTTATTTATAGCTACTGTAGAATTATTTTATACCTAAATTCACGTGCAATAAAAATAAACAAATGTCTAACCAGATTAAACACAAACAAAGTTAAAAAGGATTTCCCCATCGCCACCAGCAAACTTTTACCAATTTCCATTAGCAAATAAAATCCCGAAACGAGACAGAAAAACCGCTCCATCATCACATTCTCATTCGTATGATGCAACTGTGATTCAATCCGGTGACATTTGCAGCAGTTTTATGCATGTCAGTGCAACGGGAGGCTGACCCGTGAATTGCCCCTGTTTTTCTTGCTGTGCCACAATAAATTGTAAAATATTGTAGAAAATGTACATTGATGTGTTTTAAGCATTAAATAAATCTTATTTATTTGTTTTATAAAAAACATTGCGACGTTTGACGGATATTTCTTGTTCATGGTTGTGAATCTCGTTTTCTTTAAGTGACGTTTAAACAGTGTTTCTCAAGAAAAATGAATGTCGTAAACGCCTTCATTTGAAAAGCTTTTCTAATTAAAACATTTAGCAACTTGAAGTTAACATTAAAAACAAAATCATTAGCTCAAGTAACGTAAACATCCTGTTTAAAACGTTTAAAATTGAGCTACAAACCCTTATTTATAGCTACTGTAGAATTATTTTATACCTAAATTCACGTGCAATAAAAATAAACAAATGTCTAACCAGATTAAACACAAACAAAGTTAAAAAGGATTTCCCCATCGCCACCAGCAAACTTTTACCAATTTCCATTAGCAAATAAAATCCCGAAACGAGACAGAAAAACCGCTCCATCATCACATTCTCATTCGTATGATGCAACTGTGATTCAATCCGGTGACATTTGCAGCAGTTTTATGCATGTCAGTGCAACGGGAGGCTGACCCGTGAATTGCCCCTGTTTTTCTTGCTGTGCCACAATAAAACCTAGCGTTTTTTTTGCTGTCTCTTCTTTCCATTTTCCCTTGCAGCCCTTCCATGCTGTACCTGAGTTTGTTTTATGGGCTTGATTCTGCTGCGTGTTGCTGTAAAAAATCGCAAATATGGAACGAAATAAAAAATACACTCAGACACTCGAAAGAAACGAGACACTCGACAGCTAATGGAAACCATCCATCATGGAACTTATATGCCCGTGCTTTACTGGGATGGTAGGCTGCAGCTCTCTCGCCCGTCGAAAGCGCATACGAAAGGTCAGCGAGGTGGTAGTCTAATATTGCACGATGTGTGCACGATGGGCAAACAAAACATGATTGCACATAACAGCGAAGGAACAGCGCAAAAACCGAAACAGGAACTTTGAGGATTCGCAGTGCGTACCGTTCAGTAGATCGATGACGAGAAGAATAATGGGTAGCCCCTACAACGCTTTCATTGTGTAGCGCTTCGTATGCGTAAGCTTAGGGAGTAGTCTTCCTGTAAGGAAATGGTTCGGTTCGCCTACTTTGAAAAGGCTTGTCAACGAGCCTCAATTCATGGTCGCGGTTTGGGGTTGAGGGTGGCTCGTGCTGTCAATAGTGATGTAATAAATATTTAGATTAATGACTGCAGCTGTACCACTTGTACACAAGTGCCTTTCGGTGAGTTGGTGAGCGTACAACTTTATGCTTCATAAAATAAATCATTCTGTCGTGGGAAAAGGGGACTTAAAACAGGCACATATGTGTGTGTGTGTTTGTGTGCGTTTTTGTGTGCATGTCAAGTGTCTATTGTTGTAGCGTATGTTGAAAATTGATTTAATGTTCAAATATGCTAAACAAATGCTATTAAAATGTTATAAACAGAAGGAAAAAAATTCTCACATTTGCATATGAAATCCGAACAGGACAAATCACATTCACAAAACACGAACAGAACGGCAAAACATTTAATTATTCCTTACTTTAATGTGGCAAATCTGTGGTTAGGAACAGTTTGCATATTTAATGACCTCAAAAAGAAAAGCGTTCTAGTGGTAGCATTTGTGGCTTTATCCATTATTAGTCTAGTTGTGTTTTGTGGTTTTCTTGTTTTACTGACAATAAATTTCTATTTCATGCTGTGGTGATTTGTGTTGATTCAGTATTCGGGAAGACCAAAGTAAAATAAATTCTTAATAATCAATAATATCAATATTGTGCATAAATGATACTAGAATGATTTTAAATAGTTTTTATTATTATCCATGAGTTTTCTTTTTCTATCTGTCGTTTTATACGCCAAAATGTAGGCAATTTGTATTACATGGATGGAAAGTGTACCAGAGAGAACTGTTTTCGTAAGTTAGTGTAATGCAGCTATAAGTTAGGCCAATAATAAACAGTTTCAACTGAACTCTCGGCGCTATATCACCGTCATGAAACATTGAGAAAGCGTAAACAGTCGTCTTTTATTATATGAGCTCAGTTATTTCAACGGAATAAAATAAAATAAAATTAAATAAAGTAACTAAAACTGAAAATTGATACGAAACAAACGAGAAACTGGAAAACTGGACTGATCCTGACGACATCAAAATCGTCTAAACATTCATCTTAGTGGTAGTACAATGCACCAAAAACTGTTGACGCAAAATGAGTCTCACCTGGATTGCAGAAAATACACCTAAATCCTGGCTAAGAAAGCATTGATTTCCAAAACTTCCGATCATATCTAAGAACACCGTCCATGTGATAATCATCGAGATGATCGAGAAGTCTCGCAACTGTTCTCAGCAGCGATCATTAAGTTATTTGCTCAAATTATGAAGTCGAAATTGAGAAACAACCGATCCTGAGGCTCCGGTCCTGGTTTATTGTATATACCATCGGACCGCCCCGGGAAGCATATGAAAAGTATTTTTAAATGCCTCTTGCTTATAGAAATTGAACACATTAAATCTAATGAGTTAACTCATTAGTTTTAATGAGTTCTAATGAGTAAATTCGACAAGTAAAAAAAAGTACGTTTTACAAATAAGACTGACATTGATAGATCTAAATAACCTTTTTAGATCTATCAATTTTAAGGCCTTTTTGTATGAACCAAGAGCATCGTAAACACAAATTCAAAAAAAGGACATATTAAACCACAGTGTCGTCAAATTATACGCATTAACATTCTATACACCAGAAATTTCGTTTAAATGTTTTTTAGTTTAATGATCAATATGAAAATACTATCTCCAAAGCACTGCACACATAAAAAAACAGTATTTAACTAGATAAAAATAAAAAAACTCTATTCCTTATCGATGGAGACGCCTGGTCGTTTTCACTATCTTCATTTAATGAAAATATAAAATCTAAGCCTAAAAGTAAAGTTTGAAATGTATTTTAACAAATATCATGTATCACAAAAAATTAAAAAAAAATGCAAAATTGTGTATGATGTATTCAAGATAACTTCTACACTCACTGTGTAGGTGATAAAGATGCCCACAGTTTAACTTTCATTTTTTGTACATTTGTATCAGCAGCTCCGTACACAATATGTTTTCAAATGGCTTGTAATTTATATAAAAAAAAACCATTCACCAACTGAGCAGCAAAACATTTCGCCGACAAATGTATAAAGTCATTTTACAGCCCGTTTCCAGATCGGGGCAACTCTTCCGTCACATACATGCGCACACGTTTACGGAGCACTTAATCATTGTCATCGTGTCTATCTACGACAGGCGTCTATCAAGGAAATCTATCATTTCACACATACACACACACCCATTGTGGCCCTTCTTATCGTGCCGGATCGATGGGGTTGAATGGGTTTCCGAGCGTGCATTTTACGCACAGTTTCGTACGTTTCCACTGTCCCACTGTGTATCTGTGTGTTTGTACAGATGCGTAGGCTTCGCACGGTATCCCCATTCCCTGTGACCCATTTATCGCTGGATGGTGGAAAAGCTGAAGGTGCCTTTTTTTTGTTGTTGGCAACCATCCGGCCCGCATCTACTTATGATCTGTCAAGGCCGTGTAACGTGATTTATTTTGGGAAACATTTCATGAATTCATGTATAAGCTAACGCACGCACGTCGCCTCCCAGGACCGTTCAACTCCGCAGCTGAATTGAATGTGCCTGCGAGTTTTGCCAATTCTGCCACGTTTAGCGTTTCGTTCACTGAGACCGGAAAAGCAACAAAATGGGAAATAAAAACACACACAGTTGGGCAAAAAGTAGCCAAAAAGCGTTGTTGTTTTCTCCATTTTCTTCCCCTGGTACCATGGTTTGGATGGAACACTTCGGAACGCCTTTTCCATCCGGACGATCCATCAACGATCAATGAATTTAGAACACTCTGTAGCGTACGTGTGTGCACGCGTGTGTGTTTCTATGGGTGTATGTGTGGTATGTGGATATTTTGGGATCAGCTCGATGTATAGGGAGCGATAGAGCAAAAACGCTACCCCCCAAAAGAAGCTCTCGTCGAATCGTAACCTCACCTGATTTGAACGGAAGTGCCACGTTTCAAGTTTTCCTCTATCTATCCGGGTGGGCCATCGTAATGATGGAGGAAGTCGGCCGAGAAGGGCGAACCTTCGGGGGGGGGCCTTGTTGGATTACGACAAGCCTATATTGATTGGATTTTCAAATCGAAATGAAATTCTTTTGAAAACGCCACGCCCCGGCTAGGGGCTCGCTCCTTTACGGGGTCCGTCGGTATATTTGTTTGTTTGTTCGAGTGAATCCAATAAAACGGACGACCACATATAAAACTGTGTACACAGCGCGAATACACGGTCGGAGTTTTTTTTTCTTCTTCGGGTTCCAGGCTTTCTTCCGGAGGTGGTCTCACTTTAAGCCCAGTTTTGATTACACCAAACAGGTTCTCGAACAGGGAGAGAGAGAGAAGGAAATGAAGTAAAAGAACATGAACTTTATCGCACAATAAAGCTCTCGATGCTTCACAGAGAGGCCAGCCGGGAGGCATTCGAAATCGAGTGGAAAGCTTAATCCATGGTTTTGCGTTTTATTTAAATCGTTTTTACAACCATAAGCCACAATGGTCATCGAACTGCTCGTCTGTAATTCAAGCGTATTTGGGCGTATGGTAAATGGCAGGAAAATCTTACACAGTAAAAAAAATAATGCACAATGTAAGCTGCCGTGCTCGTCGATCGATCTTGATAGTGAGCGGTAGGTGTTTTTAGGTTCTATTAAAATAAGAGAAGAAAAATGCACTCATGTACCTACAGCTTGCTTGTACAATGCTGCCACCACTTAAGCTATTCATTTTTCACTTCTCCATTGGCCTGGGGCAGCTTATTGCAGTAGAAAAACCCCGGTAAAGTTGTCGAAAGTTTAATGCCTCGCTTCAATCGGTGCATGATTTATAGTAAAACTTTTCCCTAAATCCTACGGAAATCCGGAAAAGAGCTCAGCCGGCCCGAGGTGAGCTGCATCCACAATTTCGGGTACTTCGTGAGCTTGTGAGAATGAAGGATGAATGGGTGCAAAAGAAGCACAAAAACATGACGGACGAAAAAATGCACTTTCCACATGCATCCATGGCTGTAACAAGCATGCATAAGAGATTGTGGTGCACACGTTGGGAGCGAAGATTTACGTCGATGGAGGTGAATCTAAAATGTTACAGCAGACCTTGCCGAGTGAGAAGGGGGTTTTTTTTAATCCGAAATTGGGAAGATGTTTACGTAAGCTAGGAAAAACATTTGCCTGCCAGAGTGAATATTCTAGTGCAATAGAAGGATTTAAGAGCGAATCAATATTGTTAGCATCTATAGTCCTGAGAACGTTAGATAAAATATTTTGCGTATCGGACCAGCTAGTTTCTGTCAAACATTTTCAACCGAACCATCGCTACTAAAACGGAATGACCGGCAGTGATATCTACTTCATGTTTCAAAATGACTAGCTATCAGGTACTCATCGCTGTTACTGACCCTGTTGTCTAATTCAATCCCACCGGAGTTGAAACCCTCGGTCGGAAATGATGGTGATGAAGTTAAATGAGGAATTTTATGTGCATTGCGTATATTGAAGTAATGGAGTGAAATGCTTTCGGCGGGGTTTGGGTAGTAGTGCTTCCACAAATGGGCCTGCCTGTGTTAATGGATAGTACAGTTTCAATTATTCAATAACCGAAATCAAGCACAAATGTTTTGTGCTAAAGGCGAAATGGTACGAGTACGGATGGAACTAATGGGAAGGATTCGTAGGGTTGTTCAAGTTCATTGGAAAACAAACAGTTTCACTTAATTCATGGGAAATAGTAAAAGTGCTTCAGAAAAGATGGGTTGTTGGAGCTTGTGAAGTGAATTTGTTTGGTAACTGGAAAATGCGAAAGCATTTAAATGGTTTTGTTTGTTTTGTTTTTATTTAAACCTAATTCAACGCAAATCACTTGTTGAATTGACAATCATGCAATTACAGACAGCTTACAACCTGATACTACTGGATGACGGAAGTTGTACTGGACAACTTCTAAAAATCTAACCGTCACATATGCTAATGCTATTAAATTTGTAGCTTTATGGCAAATAGGGTTGAAGATGTAATGTAGTTAACGAACTATTAACGAAAAAAGAAATAAAAATTTAGTTAGATTATTGAAAGAAGCGTCCTTTCACCTTGGAACTTTGAAGACATAAAAATTAACATATGACATAAGGCAGACCAGCCTCCTAGCCTCCGCCATAAGCATTCATAACAAAAAATAGTTTGTTTTAGAAACGAAGGCAAAAAGGTTTTAAAGAAAAAATACCTACAAAATAGTTCATATTGTTTTGATGTGCATTTGACACTGTTATGCAGTCTTATGCTGCAAATTTATGATCGATTTAGCATATTTAATATTACAAAAAATGTACAACTTGGTGACGCTTTTAGCAAACCAACTGTCAGAATGATAAATCAGTTGTCAAATGCTTCTGGATGAATTTATCAGTTTCGGTTCAACTGCCGTCACTGCTCGACTGTTTGATAAAAGTTGGCTTAAAGTTTTGAAATTCTCAATCTGAAGTCATCTTCTTCTTCTTCTCTGGCACTACAACCTCGGTAGGTCTTGGCCTGCTAGCAATTGCTAGCTCTCTGTGACTTAGTTATACCCGTAGCTGGATAGTCAGTCCTGCGTACGGGGAGGCGGTCCGCCGGGATTCGAACCCCGGTCCTGCCGTGTGAAGACCGGCGCCGCTATCGAATACACCACCGGGCCGCCATCTGAAGTCATCATTGACTATTAAAAATTCAATTTTGAGGCGTGGGCTCTAGTTATAGTAGACAACTTGGTAATGAACACGCGTAATGAGCGCTCGTTCTTTCTACTTTCAACTTCTTTTAATTCATCTTCATCAACTATTCGAAAATAACGATCGATAAATTCTATGCACTGTTCGACAGTCACTATTTGGAAGAGAAAAATATTCATAAACTACGCTAATTATTAGATTATACTTCAGGGTTCGGCTCAGTGGCGGATTTAACTTGAGTTAAATCGACGACGAAGTTGAGATCGACGACTGATTCACGACAAGCACACTTTCTGTCCCAAATATTCGAAACTTTCTCGGCTGGATTTCTGAACTTCCACCTCGATCTACCAGGGATCCTCGGAAATGTTAGAATAAAGACTTAACAATCCAGCTAAGCTGTACGAGTATCGCACGCTTTTTCTTGTGCAGTATTTCCCGATCGTCTAACATTTGTAGCTCCCAAAAACAAAGTATAAAGCAGACCCATTTCAAGCAAACTTTTGCATACAAATTCCAAGAATCGTAACACAATTCTTTACCCACGAATATTTCGTGTAAAACATTCAAATTTAAAATACAATCCTTACCTACCTATCACCGTCCCTCCAACCAAGGACGTTCATTGGAACAATTTTCACTGCACACTGCTTATTTACACATCAAATACATCTGCCCAACAACAAGCAAAGAGCAGAAAGAAATGAAAACGATAAAGTTAACACACTTTTGCTCGCAAAACATCGTTCTACGGCGGACGCCCGTTATCTAAAGCGGACAGTCTGCCGCTACGGTTCTTCACCTCGGACCATAGTTTGCAGTTCCGTCCATTGCAGCTGTACCTTTGAATTGCCAAGGCGTTTGGATGAAAACTATAAATTTGCACAAAAGCGGGAACGTTTTCTTGCACCGTACGGAAAGGAAAGGGAAATTGTTCAAATACCTTCTCATTCGTGTTTATCGGCGAGTTGCAATGGATTGCAGGGTGGAATTTTTCCTATTTTTTCTCCCTTTGCAATTTTCCACGACTTTCTTTTGTACGGCTCAATTGGAAGCATCTCGATGCTCGTTTTCGTACAGTGAGATAGAGCAGGATAACGTTTATGGGAGAAGGAAAAGAATAAATTTAGTTTAAGTCCTGCTCACTTAAAGTTTTAGTGTTAGTAGATAAGATTATTGGAAAAGAAAAGCGTTCAACGAAAGACAAATAAATACGATCGTTTCGTAAATTAAATGATTGAAAATATAAGAAATAAATCATGACAATTTATCAATGACAATAAACAATTTAAACATTTCAATATGAAGATAGTCTTCCACTTGAGTTCTCCTGTATACTTGAGCAGTTTTATTCCTATTCCATTTAACGTGCACACTGCTTTTTTAAAAGTTCTCAAGATGCTGTTGGGCTAGTTTTCGAATATTCCCAACAATCGCTATGGCCACACCGCACACTTGGCAAGTAGCTGAATGTTTGGAGAAAACGTTTTTCCACTGAAAAGCGAAACTTTTCCTTTTTCTTCACAGTTCCGTACTGAGATGTGAGGCAAGGTTTACCAACAGAGTGCACTTATTTTCGAATGTGAATGCAGTTGAAGAAACGCTTGGTACGATTGGCGCTCCAAGGAAGGATAATGCTTACTCGCTGTACGTGTGGAAAGTGCATGGTTGTTTAGATAACATGGTCGGTGGATGGAGGAGAAAAAAAAACGTCTGAAAAGCTCGTCTTATCACCATTGTGTTGGATGTTTTGCAGAAAATAAGGAAGAGAAATGTTCAGAATGATGATGTGTTAGAAGCAGATAATTTCAGTCAATTATTGGCTATATCGTGCTATGTTCTGTACACCAGTGATGTCCAACTCATTTTGTGGTCTGCATCGTAAAATATAAATAGTATAATTAAATGTAAGGGGTTTTCACTTGCTTTGCTTGATGGGGATTGTACAAGAGGTCCTTATTTAAGTCGTGGAAAAATTCTTCTCCTTAGTTAACGACCCGCTAGGTGCCAGCCATTTAAAGGTGTACTAGACCTATTGATAACATGTAGTTATATTGCTATTCCTTACTACGAGAGAATAGTGAGGTTAGATCCCCGAGGATCCTGACGTGTGAACACTGGTGCCAACATAACCACATCTGTCTTGACTTTTCATGACTCTGGCACATATATCGAGTTGAATCTCGTTTTTGACTTATGCAATATTTAGTTTCAGAGCATTAGTCGATTTTGACTACTAAAAATTGCCATGTAGGTAAACTTAAAATAATTCGTTAGGAAAAATTAACATAAGAGCCTAATATTTCCATGTAAGTCGAGAAATGAACCTCTTCGCAGAAGTCTATGTCCAACTGTACCTAAACTTCATCAAAAAATACCTGGCGTAGTCCATGACAGTTTCACTTAAGCGCCTACAGGTACAGACCATAGCTAGCCGTATAATTTATTTTGAGAATTTTTAGATTGCTGCATAGGCTGAGTTATTGTATGTGATGCGAATTCAACTATCATGTGTTAGCTATCTAACTTTAACGTAAAGAGACGATATTCTTGGTATATCTTGGGGGCAGACCAGATCCCTCAAATTTGTTCATCATATTGCAAAAAGTCTTCGTGATCCTGTCAATGAGGACTATTTTTGTGAGTATAACATTGGTATATTGTTTCCAGATGTTGCTAGCTAAAAAACTACATTTATCTGTGACATTTGGTATTTACCAAGGATTGGTATTTTTTGTTCTATGAATCAATTCGCCAGGAATATTTGAAAAAAAATCATTCTTGATTTTCTCAACATTCCTTGTGGGCCTGCCTTAAAGGACTCATAAATCACATCCGGTCGCAGTTTGACATGTCTGCCCTTACATGACTATGGGTCAAGTTTGGTAAGAAAGTTTGACTGCTAGCTTGCCATACAAAGGTATGCAATGTAAACCAAACTACGGTTATCAGCATCAACAACGATAAAAGGACATTTTATCCCCTGTGTTTTCAATGCTAAAGCGATTTTTACTGATAAGCGCCAAAACACGTTAATTAAATTTATTCTAATTTTCATATTTTCATCTTCGCTTGTACCATAAAGCATCACATTAATTATCACGCTCGCGATGGCCGGATAGATGAGTATCGTTTGCTTCAATTATAGCAATTAATGCTAACGACGGGTAATTGAAAACATGTTGAGTTATTTATGGCCCGTAATGTTACAGCTTCCAAACAGTGCTGTGGGTGATTAATTCGCTGAAAAGTTGTGTAACGTAATTGAAGCTCATTTTCGTACATTTCTGACAGCATTTCCGGGAGATAAATTTCGCGATTTAAAAAACACACACTTACACACCAAAATCTCACATTCTTTCAATAAGTAAAACAGACAAAGCGTTTCCGCTTGCTTAACAGCAGTGGATCCTTACACTAGTTTAAGCTGTGGTAGGTGTCGTAGATAATCCAGCCCGAATCTCTAGACCCGTGCGCATTCGTGTGGAACGATCGCCATTAAATATGCAAAGACGAAAGAGGAAGCAATTCTATGAAATCCCACAATTATCATACTTATTGCAAGCTCGGCCGGATTCTAAATGGCTCACAATAATCGACTCCCATCTCCGTGGGTGGGGGCCATCCAGTAATCCAATTTACCGAGATCCGGGGGCATTCGAGAACTCGAAGAACCATTTGCGATTTCCAACCCACGCCCTCCACACACGGTACAGCCCATTGTCATTGCTCTCGTACCGTATGCCACGGAGTACGGTTTCCTTGGAGAGTTTGCGGGCTGTTTCGTCTCGGGGTTCAATATTGCACACTTACTTCATAAATTATGCAACACATGAAACATATCCTTACCCCGGACCGATTCGGAATGGTTTGGTAGCGATCGTTCCACAACAAAACGGTACGGTCCAGTTCATTTTCGGAGCCCGGCAATGGCATTGTCTGAAGTGCTCACAAAAACTGTGAAGTGCGCTGTATTTCTGTTGTTTTCTGCCGCATCTTTGCCGTAAGTGTATGTTTGATGCGGTGATAAAGGATCGCATTTGCAATGAGCTTTTCGATCCTGAAAAAACACAGCCCAGCTACAGGGAAAGCACTTTAATTTTACACTCCACGATGTGAGGTTAGTTCGTTACCTTTGCGTGCACCGTTAAACGACCCAGAATTCCCGCGGGAAAGCGAAAACAAAGCTAAACGCGGACCTTGGACATGGTACAACCCTAACCTTGAAACTAAGCTGGCGGTGGCTAAGTAAACGTATAACTACGCTTAAATTATCTCTCTCCCTAGCACACGGCCCAGTACAAATGTTAGAAAATAAGCATTAATAACAGTCCTGCAGTGTCCTTTTTTTTGTTGCTGCCTTTTCTCCCGGTATGTAAATTAGGCATCCGGCGGGCCATGGTTCATGCCCCTTTCAATTTGCCAGCAGTGAAGCGTAGCAGGTCGCATGCACTGTCGACCGTTTGTTGTTGTTCTTAGCTCCTCTGGTTCTATGACGTCAGCCGTAAATGAATGTTTTACTACGTTCTACGTCAGCGCACGTTAGAAGCGTGCTTAACCTTTGGTACGGTCATCATCGGTGGTAGTGGCAGGCTACTATTACAATAAATAAAACAGCACCAGGTACACCGGTACAGCGAAAAACAAAGTGGCATTAATTTGCATCGTTACGGATCGAACCAGTTCACGCGATTGTATGATTTGGTTACGGGAACATAAAAATAAAATACGAAAGCAATGCGATGGCTTTAAGATACTGCTGGTAAGATCTTTAGCGACAATATTGCTTACATTTCAATCAGAATGCAAAGGACGTGGTGGGTGCGTTGAACCGAAGCAAACATTAATTCCAGCCTTTTATCGACCTCAAAGTATTTTACGCTCGCTGTACCGTCGGGTAATATGTTTCACGGGAAGGAATTCATCACCAATGCAGGCCCATTCTTAGTTATTGGTACCTTGGGTTGCTGGGCAAACTCAAAACGAATGCAAAAAGCGATAGAACGTGGCTCCGAAATTAGTCTCTATTTATAGCCTGCTTTATTGATCATCAACGCCGGTATTTGGTTTTCCATTCAGTTTCATTGCGAAGGTTGTCCAAAAACAAACTCGCAACAGAACACCACCGGTAGCCACCGGTTGGGTATTGGTTACTGCTTTCAAATTACTTTCGAATGGTTGATAGGGCAATGGGTATACACGCAGAATAAAGGTAGAGTCGACGGTATCGATGAACTAGATGTATTTAAACATGGTAAATTAGTAAATTGGTATCGATCGTTGGGCGATATTTTTAGACTGATTTAAATAAACGAAAGTTTTCGACAATAATTCTGTGGCTGCAAGTCAAATAGAACGTGGAACATTTATTACCCAAAATTTGATTAAAATTCTTACTGATATGTTGTGGTTTTATATATTTTCTGCTAATAGAAACTGATAAATAAGATATGGAAAACCCAAATATTGAAACATAATAGACATTTGAATCGTTATATCTTCAGTTTTTTTTTCAAATAATCAGTGTATAGTTTTTCATGTCACTTTAGCCAAGATGACTTTTTTTTATAAATAAGTTTTGACACTTTTGATGTATGCGTCGTTTGCTTAAATTTTTACGTCGTTTGCTTTATTTTTTTAGTAAAATCTGGCAACACTATTAATTTGAAGTGTCATCTCAGGGTTTGTTTGCCCCTAAGGGTTTGTTTGTTAGACCCATCGTATAATGAGGGAATACCATGGCGATCATGCCTTATTGGAAAGAACGTAACAGAGCTGGTTTCAACGGTTTACAAGTAGAAATTTTAGTATGGAAGATGAAGAACGCTCATTTGGTGCATTTGGTGGGACCAGCTGGGTGTGGTGTACCACGAAGTGCTGGAACCAAACGAAAACATCACGGGCGACGTTTAACGACAACAACCTAAGCGTTTTTAGTCGCGCATTGAAGGACGAAAGGCCCCATTACACGATTAGGCATGATAAAATCATTCTGCTGCACGACAATGTTCGGCCACATGTTGCGGCACCTGTCCGCACTTACCTGCAGACACTAAAATGGGATGTTTTACCCCACCCGCCATATAAACATGGTAAATTAGTAAATTGGTATCGATCGTTGGGCGATATTTTTAGACTGATTTAAATAAACGAAAGTTTTCGACAATAATTCTGTGGCTGCAAGTCAAATAGAACGTGGAACATTTATTACCCAAAATTTGATTAAAATTCTTACTGATATGTTGTGGTTTTATATATTTTCTGCTAATAGAAACTGATAAATAAGATATGGAAAACCCAAATATTGAAACATAATAGACATTTGAATCGTTATATCTTCAGTTTTTTTTTCAAATAATCAGTGTATAGTTTTTCATGTCACTTTAGCCAAGATGACTTTTTTTTATAAATAAGTTTTGACACTTTTGATGTATGCGTCGTTTGCTTAAATTTTTACGTCGTTTGCTTTATTTTTTTAGTAAAATCTGGCAACACTATTAATTTGAAGTGTCATCTCAGGGTTTGTTTGCCCCTAAGGGTTTGTTTGTTAGACCCATCGTATAATGAGGGAATACCATGGCGATCATGCCTTATTGGAAAGAACGTAACAGAGCTGGTTTCAACGGTTTACAAGTAGAAATTTTAGTATGGAAGATGAAGAACGCTCATTTGGTGCATTTGGTGGGACCAGCTGGGTGTGGTGTACCACGAAGTGCTGGAACCAAACGAAAACATCACGGGCGACGTTTAACGACAACAACCTAAGCGTTTTTAGTCGCGCATTGAAGGACGAAAGGCCCCATTACACGATTAGGCATGATAAAATCATTCTGCTGCACGACAATGTTCGGCCACATGTTGCGGCACCTGTCCGCACTTACCTGCAGACACTAAAATGGGATGTTTTACCCCCCCCGCCATATCGCCCAGATATTGCGCCCTGCGACTACCATCTGCCCCGGTTGATAGAGCATAGCTTCACCGCGCAGCACTTCCAGAATTGCGCCGAACTGAAAAATTGGGCCGAAACATGAATTGCGTCCATACCGGACTTCTTTTTTTATCAAGGAATCCACAATCTACCCAAAAGATGGGAAAATGTTGTACAATGTGACGGAAATTACTTTTCTGAATAAAACCGATGCACCGATGTCAAAACTTATTTATATAGCCGATAAATATAAATTTAATGAATGGAAATAATAAACACATAAATAAGAATAAATAAATAACAATATTTTGAATAACATAACCAAACATTTAGATTACCAGCAAACGGAAGGTGCAATAAAAAATCTAATAATGGTTGATCTAGTATAAAACTCGTTTAAATGATGACTAAGCAAAGTAAGTAAACAGGAACAATAATTGAAAAAAAAACAAACTAATCATAATTTAACAAAAGAAACCATATACAACAATTTAAAATATATTAAAAAATTACTGAAAGCGCATAAAAAGAAACATTACAAAACGGAAACTAAAGAACACAAATGAAACTGGTATAAGGATTAAAAATAAAAACAGAAAGAATTAAGAAACTATAGCCGCATTATAAATAGGTAAAAGGTATGTTTAAGTAGGAATAATCAAACAACAAATTACAACATCATAAATGTTTTGAGGTGATGTGGCGTATTTCCTGTTTTAAATAATGGAGTCAATGATGATTTTAGTTACAAAAACAATTAAAATGATTATGCCAGCATCTGTCAAACCGTCAAGTAGTCATGGCAGGTAGACAGTTAAACTTATCCCGATAACATTACGAAACAAACATGCTAATGACTAAGTTTATTAAGTGTGCCTCTGAAACAAACATGCTAATGACTAAGTCAAATGGAGTTGCTGGCCGAATGATGCTGGCGAAATGTATGGAATTTGACAGCAACAAAGTGGCTGGCAACTTTTCAAGTTGTCAAATTCCATACATTTCGCCAGCAACATTTGGTCAGTAACTCCATTTGACCATACCCTAAGTAGCAGTTTGCATAGAGCATAGAGCAGCATTTCAGGCGCCAAACGTTAAAACACAGACAATAAAGTGACTTAGGTAATCGAAAACCACATTGATGAAGTGTTAGGAGGCGGAAACAATATAATTTTAGTAAATTTTCTTGAATATCCTGAATCAATTTTAGTTACATTAGTAAGAAAATAAATCTTATTTATTTATGTTTATCAGATGTCTAACAGGGTTATACGATTCCTTTCCATCCAAACAAAAGAAGGAAACCGATGCTGTTTCCATAGAAAGGAAGTATTTCTGGTTAAATGTATTAGACCCGATAGCATTCCAAGGTTTTTCTACTTTTTCTTTGTCCCATCGGGAATCATAAATTATACTTTATCCTTCAGATTTGATTATCTCGGGCGAAACGGTTCGAGATTTGTTTCATTGCAACAGGGAATTGTTGCGGAAGCGAAAGCACATAGAATATGGGTCCTATTCGAATCTCTTCCACCTCCTCTCCAATTCCCCTACCCCATTATCCCATCACCCCGAAGAACGTTTCGTAGGAAAACACAACCAAAACAATAATAACAACGACAACGGCTGTGGGCATTGGTAGGACCAAAATTGAATCCGTTCTCCTTTCGGAGTGATAAGTTTCCGAGAAAATTGTGAAAACCGGATACGGTATAAGAGTACCGGAAGGAGTACCGGTAAAAGGACAACCTGCAGTACGTCAAGACACGATGGGGGAGCTAAATAAAAAGAAAAAGGGGAAAACGATTTCTGGTATTGCTCTTGTTGCTTGTACCGGGCAGTACACTCCAGCATGCCGAGAGAGTTCGAAGGACACCTTTGCCAGGGTGTCGTCTTTACCCGTCGTGTGTGTGTGTGCAAGAGTGAAATGGTTGCTAAAGAGATAAGAAACCGTGACACTAGAAAGATATGTTTGCTCTTCACTTTTGCTTACTGCCAACAGAAAACCGGCGCACCAACGACACACTGCTGCACCACCGTGTATGCCGCTCGAGCTTTGTGGCCCTGCTGCAAGGACATCTCAAACAGCAAAACGAGTGTCAGCTTCCGAACTGGAGGGCGAAGAATGGTGCCCGGGACGGTGTGTGCTTCATCGTTCTATTTATGCTCTCGCACTGAGCGCCCCGGTGTAGCATTAATTCTAATGCTCAACCACCGTAAATGGAAGCGCTTCACATGCTATACCTTGGGTGGAAAACAACGTCGGATGGTATGTGCGCTTAGGCACGCATCTGTATGTGTGTGTGTGTGCGGTGTATTGAAGCCGAAAGCATGAAGTGTTTGTATGGGGCTTTTCTTTAAATACTCGAATCATATAATCTTTTCCACTTGTAGTGGGTTGTGTGCTTTTGTTTTAATTTTTATTGAAAAAAACGAGGCAAAAAAACGTCGGTTCTTGTTGTGCAAAGATGGAAATGCAGTGAAAAGTAAGCGTTTCCGTGTTTGTCGGTGGGTTTATATGGTTCCCCCCGGCTCGCGATAGTTCTTATCTTCTTATCTCGAGTGAACAAAAAAACACACACACACTGGAAAGAGTTGAAAACGCATAAAACCTCATTTGAAAAGCAGGGTTTTTGACAGCAAACAAAGGTTTTAAAATGTAATCCTCGAGTCGGAACATAAAGTTTTAAGAACTGAATAAAACTGCAAACTTTACTGTGTATGTACAAGGTAAGCAAAATACTAATTTAGACGCTTTCCAACTCATTTTCGCCCTCGCATTTAAAGTGAACATTTCATTGCATTCCTTCTGCACAAGAATGCTGCTCATTAATCTTCTTTACACGGGGCAAATTTATGTTGCACTGCTAAGACAACGCGCACTCTCCATATCACATAGCTCAGCGCATACTTCACCGATGAGCAGACACAGTGTGCCTGCAGGCGGTAAAGGCATGCATGACCGAAAAGCCCTGGCGCCGGTACAACAATGTAACGCTCCTCTTATCACTCAACTTTAAACCGATAACGAGGTCTCTGACGACGCATTCAGGCCAACATTATCTGGTACGACAAGCCCCGCTCGAGTGGTGTCGCTTTCGCTGCAAGAACAGCATCTCCTGGAATGCACCATATTCGCTTACATTCCGTAGGTACGGAAGCACACCACACAAACACACGCACACACAAACACACACACAGACAGATGCCTTTATGGTGGAATGAAATTTTACTATTTCGCCTTGGGGTATAACAGTGTCGCTTGCTCTCTCTCACTCTGTGTTCTGGTGAAGTGTCTGGTAATTAAATCCATCAACGGACGCCTCGACAGTCAAACCGATAAAGCGTCCGCGGTCCAACTTCTTACCGGGCGGAAGCAAAACCCGGAAGCTTCCCACATTCGGTGAATGTTGCAGCAATGTGTCCACAGTCGTGGAAGGTAGAGCGTATACGTTTCAGCTCGGGTTACAGTAATCGAAACCTGCTACTGCTACTATCACAATGTGCTGAGCACGGTAATGAAAAGCTAACTTTAATTAGGATCATATTCATTACCCACTTATTATCGTACACCTACCGGGATGGGGTTTTGGGTTGAAATCGTGAGATCGGTGAGTCATTAGCAAGGTGAAGGATGTCCTGGGTGAGGTGAGACGTCTTCCCATAGGGGAGCAATAAAGTGCTTTAATTATGACGGCAGGATAAGTAAATCACTGCTGGGTGTCCCCGAGCTGAGCGTGAAATCTATATCGGTGAATCAGTTAAAGATTCTCATTAGCTTTGCGTTTGTTGTGAGGTGTGTGTGCGTGTTGATGATTATCGCTAATTTCTGAATAATGCATTGCGATCGTTGCATTAAAGTGATTTACAGATCCGACTGAGTCAAGTTTTACTATGTGGATGTACAGGCAAGCTTTAACTGCAATCAATTCAAGTATATCAATGCAAATCCTAGAAACTTTAATTCGGGCACTAGTTATCAGGTTTTCACTAAACTAAAAGAAGGTTGTGGATAACTAAATAGTGTGTCAATATTTTAAAAATCACATTTGGATTCAGAACATCAGTAATTATTAGATGATTTCAATATCTTATTTAGCTTGTTTCTTCAAGATTACCAAAGAGCCACGAATACAGTACAAGAATTTATACCGAGCTCCACATTTGACTTGGACAGTCACTTGTCAAGGTGTTAAAATGGAACTTCGTTGTGTGGTTGGCCTACAATCATCCACCGATGTTTTTAGAATTTAATAGTTACTTCAGACGCTGGGCAGTCAATTTAGCAACGGATAACTTAAGTCAAGGAAGCCAGTAATTCCAGGCCAACATCTCTAGAGGATAAAATGTCATTAAAGAAGAGGGAATACAAACGGTTCGTATAAGTTCGAATATATACAGAATCTGTAAAGACCTAAGGGACACGAAAGCATCAACTTACTTGTACGCGTACGATCACGCACGGAAGTCGCGCAGACAGAACATCCGTGTTTTTCCTCTGAAATCCGAAGGTTACAGCGTGGTAACATGGAACGATAGTGCGAGATTCTGAGACCGCACAAAGACTTCGTGGGTGTCGCATCACAACATCCCCGAATGGCAACATATGATGATGTTAAGTTGAACTATGTTAGATCAAACGTAAACGTTTAACTTGAAGGAATAAAAGTAAGAACAAGTCAAACTTTGGAGTGAGCGTTCTATCTTAAATCCTAAACCCGAAGTAAAACTTGTGACATGGAATTTATTGCCTACAATCCACACAACTTCATTATTTCGTTACCTTTTCGAGATATTACTTTGTTAAATTAATTCTTGAGAAAGTAAAGTAATTTGAGGATTTCAAGAAAAAAGAAAATGAAAACTTAAATATTTGCAATTCATTCAAAGTTTGATCATTTGGAACCTATTTTCTTTATTAACTTTAATGAAACAAACATGATTTTAGGAAAGTGGCCCAGTTGGCACTTAAATATCTTATATCCACATGAAATGTTCTTTTCTGCTTTGTTATTTTGTTATATCGCGTTCTTGTTTAGTATACAACGACAAAACAGCTTAAAGCATTCATAACCAACATCAAACGTTCACGAAACAATGTAATTAAACTGAAGTTTTGCTTGCGATATACGATAAGGAATTTATTATCGTAAACAGAAACATTTGTGAATTACCTTTGATGCCCGATGAACATGATTGGCGATATCAGCTCATCGAAAATAATCTAACTCGTGAGTCGCACAATGCCAATGTGACACGTGACGTACACCATCCAACTATCCTTTTGCAAACAAGTCAATTATAGAATCAGCAAATCACTAGGAAGTCAATAGATTACGACAACTCGATAACATCATTTTAGCCTTAATAGAATACCTTAACATCGGAAGGCAATCGGATACATTATTGTGTACTTGGTTAATTATTTACATACTTAAATGCTTTTACTAAAATATAGCTTTTGTTAAAATTAAATAAATTATAATACAGCACACAGAAAGAATCAACTGAAGACCTTCTAGCAGACTGCAAAGGAATAAAATAATAAAGTAACAACTCCCCATGGCCAGTCATAATAAATAAATATTGTCACTTCCTTATCCACAATGCAACATGTGAATTTCAGCTCAGCACATTTGTCCCTCTTTGGGTTTTATTTTTTTTTCATCATTCGCTTCATTTCTTTTGCCCATTTACACCCATTTTATGAACCATCTGTTCTCGCCGAACGCAATCCACCGTATAAAGCGAATAAATATAGCATTTCGAACAAAGATCGATTTGCACAACGAATCGGCACGGTGAACGGTCGAACGGCTCGTGCAAAAAAAAAAATGAAAGTCTTAAAAGGCTGAGAAACCACAACAAAGCGTACGTAGCACCCGACGCTTTACGTTCGCACGAGACATGAAGCGATTTATGCACGCGCGTACGCTACGCCTCGCGACCAGCCGAGCGGTCAGTCAGCGTGTCGTAAATGGTTTCGCCCACCACGAGTCTCTCTGCCATCGCGGTGTGTCTGTGTGTTGTTTTTTGCAACACATTTTTAACACGTAACGCCCAGCGTGGATCTTCCTGTTCTACGGTCATGCCGTTACGTTCACCTTCGACGCGGCGACGAGGAACCGCCAATTCCAGACACGATGCAGACGCGCGGTTTCGTGCATAGTAACCAATCTATCCCGGGTCGGATTATCCGATTATCCATTTTATCGACTCTTGTACCACTGTTGTGCACTCCCGTTGATTGTTAATAGGGTTCTGATTGAACAAAAGGCATTCGGAGGAAGAGGAAAAAAACGCTCTACGCTTAAGAACACCAGCAACTCGACCAGTTCGGTGGGATAAGTGTAGGGTAAGGTAGTGCTGTTTCGAAAAAAAGCTCATTTCATCGTCGGAGCAAGATGAATGTTGGATCGCAGAGAGGGAGAGACGAAAGACGCTGAACGTCCGACGACTGCAAATGGCATTCGACGAAGGCTCAAGGACGCACGATGGCAAAGAACTTGAAATGGTTCGCTTTGCCGGAACTTGCGATTTCTTGCGCATTTAACCCTTAGATGTACGGCGGTTCGAGAAGTTCTAGCCGAACAAAGCAACACAGATGCTGGTAGTTTGGTGATTAAGATCGATAAAATATTATCTATCCCAGAAAATTAATGGGGAATGTTAGAAGAGAATGGTGAAGCTTGTTAGCCTGTGTTCTAGGGTAATTCCGAGTGATTATTGTCCAGCGTATGAAAGGTTCCGCATTTGATGTGATCTGTCCAGCGTATAGCCAATTCTGACCAGTTATTTCCTAGTTTCTCATACTGTGGTTTTCCTATTAGCTAGTAGAATGAGGTAATAATAGTATCGTTAAAGCCGTGTTCTTTTTCCATAGAGATTTTGTTATTGAAAAAATGGAGAATTAGATCATTGAATATATTTAATAACGAATGCCAAAATGCAATCAATAATGATCACAGACATTAAATGTTTCAACAAATAGGATTTTTTATGTGTTGGCATTGCAATTATTTTCAATTTTTGTTCGAATCTGTAAATATTCGCTTTAAACGATTTTTCTTAATCTTGCTAATTACCATTAAAAGGGCTTAACATAGTGTTGTGCGAACTGAGTAAGAGTGAATGATTGATTTAATTCTTCCTGAAGAATGAGTTCGTCACATAGAGTTTCAAAAACTCATTAGCGATTCGAATCGTTTAACGACTCTTTTGCGAATCGAATCGTTTAACAACTCTGTTGTTGAGTTGTTAGTCGCCACAACACTCTTATCATAAACATATCGTTATCAAAAGAGTTGTTAAACGAATCGAATCGCAATTTAATGTTAAAAGATTCGATTCGCGACTGAGTTGTTAAACGTTTCGAATCGCAAAAGAGTTGTTAAACGCTTCGAATCGCAAAGGTGTAGGAGCAACAATGAATTAATTCTTAGAAAAGAGTTGTTATTCTCATCTCTAAGCTTAAAACAATTGGCAATTTTAAATTTTTGGCGCAAAAACCTAACAATATAATTTAGAAAACCTACGTCTAAATCGAACTTTACACGTAAGCATCCGGAAAAATGCTGCTGGATAATTATTCCTCACTACGGTCAAAAATGAGTCCAGATGGGATTCAATTTCCGGTACTGCCGTGTGAAAACTGATATGTTGTTTAATGCTAATAATACTACTATTTCACATCATACTTTGAATCAAGAATATTACAGAAAAAAAGGACAGTAAGAATGAAACATAAACGCTTATAAAGAGGTATGGTTAATGGCATCTAGAATACATTATTTTGATATAAAATAAACTTAAATTCTCACTAAGAGCAGAAAGATTTGGTCATAGAATTTAGAAATAGACTTAAGCAACATTAGATGACTCTTTTCTGGTGCATGTATTGGTTCTCCTCTTGAACCAGTATTTAACTCGGAAGAAGTTTAAGGAAACATGTCTACATGCAATTGCGTAGTGATAAACTTCAATTAAGTCCAAGTTAAAAAAGAATAAGAGCATTCCAGTGGAAGATCTAAGTAATCTAAGGCAACAAAAAGAAAATAGTCGATCGTTAAATTAATGCACATATAAATCATTAGATAAAATAAATAATTACCTTATCCGATGTATCACAATAAAGATAAGATATCGCAATCAGTATTCTTATTTCCGTTGGATAAAATTTCCAAAATAGTTACTGACCAATGAGTCTCAATTAAATGATAACATTCGTTTTCCGAGCACCCAACTTTTTGTCCTTAGCTTTACTGCTCTTTGTGCTAAAAAGTGAGTCAACTGTAACGTCAAAAAAACAGCTTACAGGACTCATTAACGTTCTTGCACATTTCATTACTATTCCCACAGCTAAAAACACCCCTTTGCTTCCCTCTTTTCACTATCGATGTGCAGCCCATTTCATTCTGGTAAGTAAAGTACTTTAAAATCTTGTCATTGCTTTTACCCATTGGCCCTTTTGCAGTGCGCATCATCACCCGCAAGGGAGGACCACTCGGTCGTTTCATTATTCATTTAAAAACACTTTCCACTGCTTTCCGAATGCTCGGGATCCGGTTAACCACCGAAAGCTCGTTTCCAAAGTGTAACCCACAAGTGTTCGAACACACTCTAGTCTAGTTTCGCTGCTACCTCACCATCAGTACAAAGATGGTTTGCAGAACGCAAAAAGGAAACCAAAAAGAGATCTTCTCATTCTGCTGGTCGTAGTTCATTTACCGGTTTTTCGCGTACGTATTGGTGCGTATATCGCCAACATTTCTCGCTGGTTCAAGGTTCTAGATACGCGCAAAAACGGGCGGGGGGAGACCCACCCCTCATCAAAGAAGCGTTCTGCGACCCTTTCTCTTTCCCCTTTTTTCTGCTGGTCTCCCCCCCACAGTCACCCAACCTCCGTCGTCATGGTTGTCGTTTCGAAATGCGGAACACAACTCTTAAACCCCAACGCCCCGTCGTGCCCAATGCAACTGTGGTGCTTCGGGGTTTGAGATGCAGAATTACGATGCCATGTGTGCGCGGGTGAGTGTGCGTATGTGTGTGCATATGAGTCAGATGGTGCATGAAAACCAGTTTCAAAAACCTACTCCACCAACAGCGGGCAACGCGTTGTGTCGTTTTGGCGTGCCGCATCGAGCCGGTCTCGGGTGCAAATGTGCACTCGGTTGCGGACAAAGAACGCTTGGGTGTAGTTGCAACCATCGCGCCCCCACCAGTCCTCTCCTTCGTCGGTTGGTATGGTAAGCTGTAGGGTCTCTCGGTACTCCAGTCGGTTCATGAGTTCTTTGACTTAAGTCGCTTGGTTTGGGGCTGATGGATTCAGCTGTTTTGATGAAGGTGATGAAGCGAACGAATTTCGTTCGACGAGAGAGAGAGCACAGAGTGTTCTTTATCGGGACTGACGACGGAGACATAAAACAAAAACTAGTCCCCAACTGCGATGACATACGGCAATGACACAACCCGATAAAACTGCTTCAGGAAATGGGTACCGACAGCAAAGGTCCGAGGCCATGCATTGATAAGTTGCCGGAACTGAAAACCATAATGGGTGACAGAGCAAAATGATAAGGCTTCAGTTTTCTGTTTCCTCTTCTGATGTTTGATAGTGTGGTAAGAACATTTCAATATTGCTTTTTGAACAACTACTATAAGCAATAAAACTCCAACCATGTGCAAAAAAAACCCCCTCACAAAGCTATATTACGATGAGCCCATAAAACAGCATAAATCAATCAATTTCTTATCGGCCGGTTCTACAGCAAAACCTAATAAAAACGATAATGAGTTCCGGACCATCTGTGAGTTACAGGCGCCACTGCAATCTAAGTGTCATCATCAAAACCCATCTCGATCGTCATTATCATAATCAATACCATCTCGCCTAACCGATGCTCTGATGCTTCCAAGCTTTCGGCCCGATAGAAACGAGACCCCGAAAGGCTCGGTGTCCATAAGACTACCAAGTGGATGTAAATCCGGTTCCATCTGCTCCATTCCCTTAGGAAGGACATACGCCGACACACAGATGGTTCGTCGTTGTTGACCGCACACCCAACATTTTGTCTCAGCAAGACACTTTCGGCACCACTCAACCACAGAACGGCGTTGGTCGAGAAAATTGGACGGGAAAGAACGGCCCAATTCACACCGCCGCCGTTGCTTAAGTAATCTAATCTTTTTTGCTTGCTTCTGCTGCCCAGGTTTTTTTTGTCATTCCGCTATCCCATGCCACCAGCACAGCATGCGAAAGTAAACACCAAGAAAATAGGAGCTTTTTGCAGTGCGTAACAGGAGAAAATTTGCAGTGCGTAACAGCGGATTTCTTTTTCGTGTAGCGTGCTACGCTGGTGGAAATCCTTTTTCTCACTAAATCCCACTAGTCACTCGGGCAGAAACTTCGGGAGTGTGAGCGGGACGCTTGCAGGAAATCAGAAACTTTAATGCAGGAAGTGGAACAAAAACCGAGAAGCGATTTGAAGCGCGCGAGACTAGGCAAGCTGCAGGCTCTAATGAAAACGGAAGGACAAGAAAACAAGAAAGCTGTGTTAAACGGTTCTATGTCCACCCATTCGGCTCGAAGGACAAAGTACACAAGCAGAAGTTAACAGCAGCAAAAGGATGGGAATGTGTGTGTGTGAGAGTTGTTGGCATGTCGTTGACGTGGTTCTGCGTTGCCTTTCCCGGGTTCCTCGGCCGACGGATGGAATCGCTACGTAATCCAGTGATAATGACCGGATGGTGGTGATAATGTTGGTTTGGTTTAAGCACACCCCCATCAACGGGACGAAAAGGGAATCGCTTCGTCAAGGATAGAGCAAGTTTTTACGCCTGGGTAGGTTCCACCAGTTTTACTGACGAGGGCTCGCAAAGTCGCTCGTCGTTGAGTGAGGCAAAAGGAAACGTTTGCCAGAGCATAAACAGACCCTGTCAGATGGGATGGAAAAAGTTTGTTTTTTTTTCTGCTCGCGTTGGTTAGTTAAGCAAGAAATTAATTATTTAATGTGTATTGAATGTTGTAATTTAAATTGGGAGAGAAAAAAATGAGACAATTTGCTAGTCGTTTGGTTTGTTTCTTTATACATTATTAGTAAAGAGCTAAAGAACTCCTTTTAAATAGTCATTTACATTTCAACATCGATTGATGATTCGATGCAATGGCTCGTTTGTGATGTTGCTTATTAAGATTCATAAAGTTATTCAAAATTAGGCATTAAAACTCTGCAAAACTTAGAACTGTCTGATTTAATTAGTTCATATTCATAGCCATCTTAAACTACAGAAGAAGTTATTGACCAAAACTCAGGACTCGACAGCAATAGATGTAGAAAGTCCTGGATAAGACATTCAGAAGTCACAATCAAGCTCAGCCAACTTAGAGGGAGGTGATGTTTATGAATAAAGATGATGCCATACTTCACGCTAGATAGCAACTGCTAGCAGATGTCTTGGTAGTTGGTGTCATAGCTCTATTCCCTATTAATGAAGTAAGCTATGTCATCAAAACTGTTTCTTTTGGGAAGTTGTTGTAAAAAGATCAATTCTTCTCTTCGGGGTGTCTGTTGAACGGAGACATCTCCCCTGCCTTCATCAAAAAGTATCACGTAAAGTGAGATCATATTGTGTCAAAAGATCTCTTGAGGGAATCAGAAACATTGTACTATTTTTCCCCAACAACGTCAAACCACAAAACTCAGTATCTGCATCAATAGATTCATCGTTATCGACATTGCAATCGATAATCCAAGACTAAAATTACTCGTCTAGCTTGGGTAGGACACTCGGCAGAACTAGTGAGCTTCACACGCAACAGAATTGACAATAAAACTTTAAAAGGCTCAAAGAAATTTGGTCGTGAGCAATACAAAAACCTTGTTGCACTAGATGATGTAACTTTAGCAACATGAACGAAACCTTGCACATTGCGCACGTGATGCAAGTGCAATTGAACCATCAAGAAGGAGTGCAATATAAAATGTTTGCTAGCTGATCAGCTGATTCGGTCAGGTAACCATTGTTGTATGACGTTAAGTGTATGTTCAATATAAAATATAACGTCTTCACTATCTTGTGCCGTGAATGTTACGACTATCTTCCAAGCGTTTGTTATTGTTTCACGAATTCGTGGTGTAAATGATGTATTTATCATGCTTCGGAGCTTATGAGCTGCTCCTTTTGGAAACAAATCAACAAATAAACACACCCAAGGTGTCGATGTGCAATGTGTAATTGGTTGATTTTCAGCATCATAACCGTGATCAAATTAAGCACCAGCCGATTGCCCGTACGGCTATCACTTGCAGCGGATGCGGTTGGTTCCAAATGATTGTGTGACTTCCGAGCTTCCGAACAGTGCTAGCCGGCGTATCAGAAGAGGCTGCCTGTTAAATAAATGTGCGTGCGCCACTTGTCTGCGCCTCAGATGCGATGTTTGTGTTGCAGCAACCACACATACTGGTGATGGTCATTAACGCTTCGAGGGTCGCCGGTACGATCGTTTTGATACGTCACGTCCAACCGCCACTTTGTGTTCAGTGAACTCGAAACAGTAAAACCATCGGCCGTAGCAGGCGGGCCGCTACCGATCGACCCCACCACGGTACACGTGTGTCCGCGGTTACTTATCGCCGAACACGCCGCTGTCTTATTCGCCTCCGCTTTTTCGTGCCGCAAGCTGCTCGCGTGGTAGAAATCGGAGCACTCGTTCGGAACGAGCTTTGACGAGCTTAAATCTTCACGACCTTGTGCCCTGGAGCGTTCACACTTCGGGTCGTTCGAAAACCAACCAAAAGGTGATATTTGGCGTTTCCTGAACGAAGCTGTTCATAAGGCTAAACCACAGAAAACCGATCAACAATAACAAACCAAACGCGTAAAACATCTCGCTTATGGGCGCCCGGTGACTATTGGCGCGTTTTGTAAATGCCGGAAATTAATGCTTGGCTTTGCGTGTTGTTCGAGTCTGCGAGGATTGAGGCGTGATTTTTTTGTTTTTGCCATCAGAACTCCAAACAACAGGGAGCGTCCTATAAGCCTAGCTGTTCCTATATTTGTTCATTTCTGCTTCAAAAAACGGCATCATTGTAGAATGCTGTATTGCTCATCGCGTTATGCGCAGTGGTGCGAATTTATGTTATGTTTTCATCTGCTCCGTAACGTCCAAAAATTGCACCGGATGAAAGAAGGGGTAGGCTAAAGTTAAAGGCTGATGTTTAATTTATTAGACGCAGTATCGGGCCAGCGCAGACATGGCGAAGTTCATGGCAAACCAGTGGAAATATAAATCAACTGTCCGGGGTTAATGGGTTGAGTGATTTTTTTAACGGTGCGTTTATATTAATTTTTAATTCAAGTTGAAAGAAGTATAGTAAGAAATAAAATAATTGCTTGACTATCTATCACGCACCGTGATTGGTAGGATTTCCATAATGGGGGTTTAAGTTGTGAGCTGTTTTGCTTTTTTGAGCTATCTTTCATCTACAATTTCTGAGCTATTTTTGGATTCGATTGTGCCGGGATCGTTGGTTGCTAATTATATCGGAAGTTCTAGTAGTCAAAAATATGTAAGCTAGTTATTAATGTAGCACTTTTACATAAACTTGATATTTCATAACTTAGATTGTAGCTAAAACTCAAGAAATCGAAGAAAATATTCTAACATAAAGATTCTTATTGCTTTCAATCATATTTTGATGAATATTTATTTTGTAAAAGAGACATCAAATTGCTAAAACGATCGTCATTTCTTAATTGTAACTGGATCTTCAAAATGCAAGACACTATACAGCTTTTAATACATATCGGCTCATATAACAAGTAATATGATACTTCATATCAAAATTGAGTAAGTCTTAACACGCATACTGAGTTTATATGATGAAATAGTTATGTTTCAGCTATTTCTGGATATTGCTCAAGTTGAAGAAGGACAATTTACACGTGAAACTGGGCAATTTTTGGAATAAAATTCATTTTGTTCCTTAAGGAAAGAAATATGATAAATAATTTGTTAAAACATTTAACTAAATTTCAAAATCACAGTGTCAACGATTCCCAGGACTGAAATATGTCTCTCCAGTATCTCCAATATCAAGAGAATCTAATTTCTATATGTAAATTCTTCACTTCATCTTGGACATAGTCGAGAGATACCTCAAACATTACTAGCGCATACCGGAAACTTTGTAGAATAAAATGAACTCTAGCGCTACCAGTTGCGAAAGCTTCGAATTAATCAAATCCAAGTTCTGATGAGAATTTTCTGATTACTTGGTCATCCAATTTTCCATATCAATATCGTTTATATCACCAGCAATGTACGACATTAATGGAAAACTGCTTCAATATCGTAGACCATTTAGGTACGATTGCTGTCGCTCCATCGGTTCTTCTTATCCCATTTGCGACCGATGACCTATTTGATGATCCACTGACAACCTTCATAAATCAATTGCCATTCGCTCCACAAATTGACCAGCACCAATCAATAGACCTTACTTGCACTGCACACAGAGAGCGAGAGAGAGGTCACAGCCTCGGGTCATAAAACGAACGCACCCGTAAAGTGCGCGCCCCGGCTCCCTCTTATTGATCAGTTTTTATTAATCACTTGACTGCACTTGCTCTAGGAGGAAACTTTCATCATCCTCGCTCGCCGTCATCATCATCATCGTACTTATGGAGGTCGCCAGCAATAACCAGCACAGGAAAACATTCCAAACGGTACATTTCTTCTTCAAACCCACCAGATAAACGTATGCAAATCTTACCTTTCTGCTTCGGACGACTCCTCTCGGTGGATGGAAGAAATGCTGATGGCATAAAGCAGCAGCCCGCTCGAGGATGTATCGGGGCAGTGGGCATTCCCTTTTTCCCATCTGCTTCAACCAAACTAAGAGCGGACCGGCAGCAAACAAACCGGCTGAGAATTATTGCAGCTGCTTATTATCCGTTCCAGTCGCCACCGGGCTCACTAAACCGGGTGCCACCGACTACTTCCGGCACCGTTTTGCGACCGACGTGATAAGCGATGGGTTTGGGGTACTTTATTTTATTTGCATTCTGGCGAGATGCACACGCTAAATAAAATTGCACCTGTAGCGGCAGCACGGGCACCAGCATCTATAGCTGTGCTGGCAGCGATTTTCATACTGTTTACACTGACCGAGTTGCACCGAGGCTCCGGTTCGAGAGCGACCGACGGTTGTCGGTGTTGGTTTTGCACAACAGCCGCACCACAGTGGCAGATAAGTCGGGCTAAGGAACGGATTTTAGGTCACCGAACGAAACACTTTTGAACTCTAGCGCTACCAGTTGCGAAAGCTTCGAATTAATCAAATCCAAGTTCTGATGAGAATTTTCTGATTACTTGGTCATCCAATTTTCCATATCAATATCGTTTATATCGCCAGCAATGTACGACATTAATGGAAAACTGCTTCAATATCGTAGACCATTTAGGTACGATTGCTGTCGCTCCATCGGTTCTTCTTATCCCATTTGCGACCGATGACCTATTTGATGATCCACTGACAACCTTCATAAATCAATTGCCATTCGCTCCACAAATTGACCAGCACCAATCAATAGACCTTACTTGCACTGCACAGAGAGAGCGAGAGAGAGGTCACAGCCTCGGGTCATAAAACGAACGCACCCGTAAAGTGCGCGCCCCGGCTCCCTCTTATTGATCAGTTTTTATTAATCACTTGACTGCACTTGCTCTAGGAGGAAACTTTCATCATCCTCGCTCGCCGTCATCATCATCGTACTTATGGAGGTCACCAGCAATAACCAGCACAGGAAAACATTCCAAACGGTACATTTCTTCTTCAAACCCACCAGATAAACGTATGCAAATCTTACCTTTCTGCTTCGGACGACTCCTCTCGGTGGATGGAAGAAAATGCTGATGGCATAAAGCAGCAGCCCGCTCGAGGATGTATCGGGGCAGTGGGCATTCCCTTTTTCCCATCTGCTTCAACCGCACTAAGAGCGAACCGGCAGCAAACAAACCGGCTGAGAATTATTGCAGCTGCTTATTATCCGTTCCAGTCGCCACCGGGCTCACTAAACCGGGTGCCACCGACTACTTCCGGCACCGTTTTGCAACCGACGTGATAAGCGATGGGTTTGGGGTACTTTATTTTATTTGCATTCTGGCGAGATGCACACGCTAAATAAAATTGCACCTGTAGCGGCAGCACGGGCACCAGCATCTATAGCTGTGCTGGCAGCGATTTTCATACTGTTTACACTGACCGAGTTGCACCGAGGCTCCGGTTCGAGAGCGACCGACGGTTGTCGGTGTTGGTTTTGCACAACAGCCGCACCACAGTGGCAGATAAGTCGGGCTAAGGAACGGATTTTAGGTCACCGAACGAAACACTTTGTTGCGGAGACACTGAGCAGCTAGCTATTCTATTAAAAACGGACGGATCGATTCCATTTCGGTGTCCTTGTGACGGCCCGATGATTCACTCACGATAGAGCGAACGAAACTGAACCAAAAAGAGCGGACCGGACAGATAAAACAACGACCTAATCCTTAACCTTGCCGCAGCGCGCTTCGGCAGCCGAATCAGCTGTCAAAACTTTCGCGACATGATTACACAAGCTGATAAAGCGAGCTTTTTCTTTGCTGACCTTCGGTTCTATGTTTTTGTCAAACTCACTGACCCGTCATCGATTCGCGTTTTTTTTTTTCGCGAACGTTATTTTAATCACTCGGAACTTTTTCAATTGACATTTAGGGCGGATGGGGGGAGAAGGAGTGAGACGATTTTTAAAACGCAATTTCTATAAATATCCTAACACTTGATGTTCTTCGACATATTTTCCCTTTTTTTGATAACAGTCACATACTACTGCTTATTAAACAATTACACGCAAAACATTTTTCGCAACAATTTCTTGCAAATGGTAAATTTATGTAAGCACACCCAGACGCACAAAACAAAACACCTTCACTAAAAGCTTTTTGCAAAACAACGAACGATGGTCGACTGCACAATTAATTACATTCAGTACCGAGTGGTGCCGCTAAAACCGGTGCCTAGGGGACGACAACGCACAGCATTACAGCATTTACTGCTGTGTCAATTTTGTATCATAATTTCTTCCTTGCACAATCACACACGTACACCCAAACACAGACACACACACACTCACGTTGTAATTTCTGCCGCTTTTTCTTTCTACTGCACTCCGTTCTGCCTACAAAACCAGCATGAAACGCGTTCCGGTTTCGCTGCTCTCTGTATATCCCGTCTGCGTTGTGATCTGATCCGCGGCAGCGCGACGATCCAAACACGGCCACAGTTCGACACAAACTTGTGCGCTCGATGTGGATGCACACTGGCCGTACCCACACTCGCTTGTGGAGCATGCGAACGGCGAACACGCGCGCTTGTTCGTATCGCATGTCGGGCCCGAGCGACAGCATGGCCCGAATCACGAACGCGCAGTTTATCGATCCGTTTGTTTACCACAGTGCCACAGTGGGTACGAAGAAATGTGGTGCGATGTCAAAATAGATTCATTGGAATTATTTTATTTGATTTAAATTTCTCTTCTATGAAGATGTAACAAGAATCACGTAGAAATCTTAATAATATTTGAATTTATTGCACATTTAACATGGTTAATCAGATGAACTTTACAAATAATTAAAGAAATCTAAAACTGAAGGAAGAAAAATTTTAAAGAGAAATGTTTTTAAGCGCTTAGAAACATGGACGGGGTTAATTTTTGCATAACTAAGCTGAAAACCTACAACACTTCATCTGTTATAAGGTTACTTGGGTTTTGTATATTTCGCAAAGCTGTATTAAACGTTTAGGACAACTTACAATAAAGCTTTTTCAAAGCTTTAGATGAAAAGCGTCGAATGCGTCACAATTACTGAGAAGTTTCAACACCAGGCGACTCCATCAGGATTGTAGCTCCTGGGGCGAAAGCTTTTTTCGAAAAAATACTGAAATATTATTTTAATCTCAACCAATGTTGCGCACAAGACAGATATATCCATATTTTTGTTTTAACTATATGAGAAAAATTACATAACAGTAAGTCATATTAATTTTTGAACAATTGTGTACAACCGATATTGTAAATTGTAAATTTCAAAAAAATACCCAATATGATAAAACCATCCTAACTAACTAACCTTCTCACCAAACTGGCTTAGCTGGGCATTCCCTGTATGATCTTGCAGTGGTTTGAATCATACCTGGTGAATCGTTCATATGCAATTAAGATTGACACGCACATCTCTCACGACACATTCAGTACCTCTGGCGTGCCACAAAGAAGCAACATCGACCAGCTCCTCCTTGTAATCTTCATCAACGCCAACATTGTTGCACCCATCCGCAACTTGTCCGAAATCAAGTTACTTCAAGTCTGTCTCGTTTTGTTCAACTCCTGGTGCAATCGCAACTGCTTGGCAATCTGCACTGACAAATGTTTCACTGTGTCGTTCTGTCACATTGAAGGCATTGCAGTCAAACGATAAACCTTTGCCAGGGACCTCGGCATACTCGTAGACGCGTATCTGACCTTCAAACTGCACACCGATGACATCATCACAAGAGGTAACCAATTACTTGGTCTCATCTTCAGGACAACTAAAGAATTCCGTGATCCAGTGTACGTCAAGATTGTCTACTGCAGTATCGTTCGCTCGGTTCTGCAATACATCCGTGTTCTTTAGGACCCTACCACTGCCACCTGTTCTTCACGAAGCTAACCCGCTATGCCCTACGCTTGCTTGCTTTGCAAGACCGCCAGAATCTTCCGTCGTATCCTGCTCGGTGTCGTCTCCTGAGTCTTAAACCCCTTTCTGTTCGAAGACGTAATGCTGAGTGCGTTTCCGCTGCAGGTCTGCTGAACGGGAGTATCGACTCGCCGTCTCTGTTGTCCTGCATCTCGAGCACTCAGGATCAGGACTCCGTGTTATCCAGCCCCGTTCCAGCTCTGGTCGGTCTGCTACGCATGTCAGCGGTCTTTAACTCTGTTTCGCTGTCGCTTATTTTCTGACCGTCTTAGAGACAGGCTCCGTCTTCTCCCATGGCCGCAGATATTTAAGGAACAGCGAGTGTAAAAAACATTGAGAGGCAACACAATTTGCCTCGACAGGTCAAGCCATCTGGAGGTTATAGTGCGAATCAAAGTATAATTGAATCAAATATTCGTTCTTTCCTCGCATATATCAACACATACTTCGTTTTCGATTATATTCATCCGCTTTTCGTTTATTTTTACGATTCTTACGTTCATTCACATTTTACTCTCTTTCGTCCAGTTCCTTTATCGTCGTATCTATAGTTTCATCGTCGGCTATCACTATGCATTCCTGGTATGTGTAGTTTCATTCTACTCATACATTTTGAGATGAGGTTTTTTGGGGAAGAAAATAAAAAGGATCGATTTGGTTACTTTGGCTTACAGTTTTACAGCCAACGGAACTGCGACGCGTCAAAGGAAAGAAATTTTGTATCAATTATGCTACAAAAAGAATAAGAGCATTTAATTTAATTTGCAAAACTGAAATAAATTTGTCCGGTAATTTAACATTTTAACCGAAATGCATTTCATAGGCTCGCGGGCCTATATCTGACACCATGTACTCTTAAAACAGTTTCCTCCCTAAACAGGTTGATTTGTAGCTAATTACAGTTTAGTGTAGATAGTTGGTTTTGTTTATGTAGCTTCATCATCACCAATCACACACTCAAGTCTCTTCCTAGTATCGTTTCGTTTTAAAAGGCAATAGAATGTAATCAGTTACATTGCAGTGGTTTTAAGTGTATTAGTTTCATCCCATTTTCTAGCGTTCGTTCGTGCTCCCGCACACCTTTCACTTTCGCGCCAACTCTTTATCTTCCTGCAATCAAAGCATTCTTTCACCACTTGGACCACTTGATTAGAAATTAAACGCACGCAAAAAGGGAAACAATAGTACAATTAAAACGGATGGCACTTGACTGGTTGCTTCAACTTTCATCGGTAGTTGTAAGAGTGTCGATTATGTGTTGATAGTACAGTTTGTTTGTTACGCTTAACGATTACACTGAAGAAAACTTCATTCCTTCCTACTTGACGATTGCTTATTCTGTGTTCGTAAGTCCCTTCACGCGTGTTCCGGTTGTTTTACACGATATACGTTTCGATTGTGGTGTTCGTTTTTAAACACGAAACAGTGTGGTATTTGGTTTCCGCTTCTCTGCCATTCTCAATAAAGAACTCTTCGCTCGTCAACTATCAAGAGACATAAAAAGGGGTGCAAAATTAATCCAGAGATTGGATAGAAGAGAATGAACAGTTTTTTAGTATAGAAACGTTGGTATCCGTTGCATTTCGTACAGCGAGGGAAGATTTTAGATTAACGCACCACCACCACTATACTCTCTCGTTTCCTTGATAAATTTCCACTTCATTTCGATGCAACGTACCCGTGTGATTATGTGTTTTTTTTTGTTCTTCTAGTTCCGAGATTTAAATTAATATTTGCTATGTCTTCTTGCTTTGTTATTGCCCATCGTATGGAAGTAGCGTTAAGTGTACCGCGAAGTATTGATTAAAGTGCAGTATATGGTATTCATTTGTGTGATTGTTTGCGTCAATTACGTTCCTCTACCTGACTAGTGGATTTTAGCCGTATTTTTGTATTACTTTACAAATAAAAACAAACCAAACCACAAGCGTACACAGAACTGGTCAATTTTGAAGCACATTCTTCACAACACAGTATTTTAAACCAAAATACCCGACGATAAAAGAAAATAACGAAACGAACACAAATATTAGACAGTAACTTAATTTCATTAGAATTCTGGTATTAAACTACGCAATTCATTCCGATTCTTAATTCATACAACTAAGCAAGAAATGCTTCTAGTGTAATTGCTTCCGAATTGTTGCAGTATATTTATATAGGAGTTACTTCGCTACTAATTTAGTCCCTTTTAATAGTCCGATGTTTTACACCGTCATCCATCCTTTACAAGCCTTTACACCACACTTGAGAAAAAAAAAACATTGATTCATCTAGCAAAAAAGGTAATGTTTCACCACATGGAAAGAACACTTTTTGTCATACGCGGAAGCAATAATGATTCGGCTGATTGTTGGAGCTAATTTTGTGTTTTTTTGTTTTCGTTTTTGGTAAATGGTGGTAAAGGAAACCCAAAACTGAAACACTATTTCCTTCGCTCGTTTTATCATGCACTCGCGATGCAGGTTAAACCTAATGACTATAATGACTACAGTGTTTGCCGTTGAAAAACTATTACTACAAAAATAAAGTCTCTGTCTTTGCTAATATTTTATACAATCTCTTAACCGGCTAGTTTACGCTATACACATTTCGATAAATAATGTTACCGCCACACACGCTCTCCCACACGCATACAGCTGAGTTCAAGCATCTTTCCACAGAGAGAATGGGATGAAAACAACCAGCGTGGCAGAGACGGCTGTATTGAACCGTGTTGGTTTGTTATGCTTAAAAACCCCCCAAAAATATTATTCTATTCAAGTTGCAGTTTGCGGTGTTTTGGTTTTTTTTACGTTCGTCAACACCATCGGTTTTACATTGTTCACTATTCAGTAAGTAAGCATCCATTGCATAGGGTTTTTCTCTTCTACATTTGTTTTTCTTTGGTCGATTCCTCTCTTCATAAGGCCATCGAAGTTAGACGAAGGAAGCTTAACGCCGGCGGCCTCTGCTATAAAATCACTTCCGGACTTTCTTGAATGAAAATAGCATCCAGAGAATCAAGCCGCGGGCCAAGCCCTTTCATACCGGTCGCAGATGATGGTGGTGGTTGCGTGGGACCTTTCGCGTCTCCTTCACGCTGCTTCGATTGCTCATTCGCACTGGCAGCCGCTGCGAACGCGTCGTCTACCGCAACTGTTGCCTCGTTATCGCATAGATTGCGATTGCTATCGCTCATACTGGTGCCACCGCCGGACGATGAACGGAGCAGCGTAGGAACGGTGATGTTGGCACGCTGGCTGCCTCCCTCACTGCTGCCACTAGCGGAACAGGATCGTTCGTTCAGGATTTCGAGCTTGTTGAAGTTGAACATGTTGTTTGCCGCAACAAGACGCACGCGGCGCGATCGCTCCACAGCTTCATCGTCCTGTTCCATTTCATCCTCGTCTTCCTCTTCGTCAGGCTCCGTGTTTAGCTTAGCAGCGATCGATTTCAACTCCGGTTCACAGCGGACCTGCATTGAATCCTCCGACCTACCACTTCCATTCATCACCACCAGACCACTAACCTCCAGCTGAAAAGCTTCTTCTCCATTACGCAGGGAGCAATTCTCACTTTCACTAGTGCGTCCCTTTCCCGAAACAAACGGCTTGCCCTCCTCCTGCTCATCATCGTGACCCAGTTCAGGCACCATTCCGGACACACTGGCCCCATCGTCACCGCAACAGCAGCCGCCAATTCCATCCAGCTGATCGGTTTGCGTTTCAACTGACCTCATCGTGCGAGATTCATTGTTTGCAGTGGATATGGTCGATGCGGTGGACTGCTGCCACCGCCGATTCTGATGCTGCTCTAGCCGTCGTATTTGATCTACATTCATCACTGGCCAGAAGGCCAGTGATGCGTGTCGTCATAAGATGTCCTCGAGCGATTTGGCGTTGGTCGGATAGTGGTGCGTCTTCGGCTGTACGGTCGCAATCTTCTCGTCCTCTTTTGCTTCCATTTCGTGCTTTTCAGGTTCTTGCTGCTGGCAGGAGGAAGCATTTACATGCTCCTTTCGTTCACCGAATTCTACCATCGCTAAGGCATCGCCATCGTCGTCCTTACGCCGGCCGGTCATACAACCACCACCGGCCAACAGTGCATCGTAATGCTTCAGATTGCTACGATAATGACCACAGCCTAGAATGTATTGTTCTTTGTAGCTATTGCTGTTGAGTGTGCAGCTAGAATCACGCGCCTGCTGAGGACCACACAACCCGGAAGTTGCCGTATCGAACGAACAATTGTCACCGGCGAAAGAGCTGCCGTTGAACGTTTCCTCCGTTGGGTTGTGCACATGGGAAGAAGGTTGTTGCTCATCGCTGATGTTGTGATCGTTGCTTGCTTCCTCTACACCCAGATTGGTGGTTTCGTGGGCGCTCAAACTAAGTTGCCTCCGTTTGGGCAGTGGTAAGGAAGCCGTTTTCTGGCGATCGCTAAACTTGTCCGATCCTCCACGTACACTTATTACGGCGGAATTGCGTACAGGAGTTTCCCGGGGAGAGGACGAAATTGAGTGTGATTTGGAGTGCTGGAACCGGGTGGCCAGTCTAGTACTTTTGCTAACGGCCGTTTGACTATTCCGTCCGGGTGTTAACGAGCTACGATCGCGAGAACGCAGCGAAACAGAGCATTCTGCTCCGAGCATGCTATTGTAGAAGGAAGACGCAGCCGATGAGGAACACGCTGTTGCCAACGGAGCAAGCCCCAACAATCGATTACAACCGACCCCAACATCACGACGTCCCGGAAGAATGGGCGCCGTATCGTTCGAATCTGGTGAAGAGAGTAGCGTACACCCATTGCCAGGACTGCCCAACGATTGTTGCTGCTGATCGACAGTCCGGCCACAGCTGCTGCTACGAATTGACGAATGGTTTCGATGCGAATGGATACTGTTCTTGTTACTGTTGTTGTTGTTCATGCTGCCTTGAATAGTTATATTTTGGGGGGCAAACTGCTAATCGCCGCGATGCGCATTACGTGGCGCAGGATTCTTACGATAAATGTAGACCTGCAGCAAAATTGCGAGATCTAGGCTGACCTAAAGGCGGAAACACATTAGGTTAATACTGACGTTTTTTAACAGTTCAAGGTTGTATCAGGCTTACCTGCAGCGTACCGCAGATCCAGAATTGTGTAGGTGCGTGCCTTAAAATAAAGTAACCAGTCTTAAACATATCACCAGCAGTCCACATGATCACCATGCAGATGCTCATCCCATGGGTAGATTTATTTTTATAGTTTCTTACAAACTGGGGAAGGCCTGAAAGGAAAAAGAGAACCTTTAAAATTAGCTCCCGATCGCTATTCTCCGTGCTCCGTGTACTCACCTAACATTGCCTCGGTAAAGACGGCTAGGAAGCCGATTGTCTCCATGAACCAGGTAACGGAAAGCATCAGATACGTGATGGCAGCACCAACTGCCCATACGACGAGCATAAAATCGACGTACGACTGGAAATCCGTCCACTGCCAGAAGTAACGCGAGTCGAAATCTGTTACATCCAACGGTTACGGGAAAATGGAAGCGTAAAGCAGAAGATAAAATAATTTATTCAAACTATAATATAAAACTATCATAAGACAAACACTCTGTTAGACTTAAACCTATAACATGACACCTTGTTGATGAGAAGTAAGTGGGACAAAGGACATATGGACATTGTAACGACAGGGAAATGGAATGTACACATTGTATGATCATTTCAAGAAAATCCTAGAAATTGTAACAAAAACATTAACATAATTAAAGACATACACAAGAACACAAACACACACAAACAGAGAGTTGCTGACCAAATAATTGCTAATGGCGAAGGTCTGTCACAAAATGAACAATAATGAAACGGAAAACATGCAAACTAGCATCGTAAAATTAGTTTCCTTGCTAGCCACGCGCACAATCTTTTACTGCCCACGAATGAAGCCAATTTTTAATCACAGCAAAAGCACGTCAATGCAGAGGGTTGATACTTTTCCCCGTTTTCTTCGTGGGTTATTTCTAGATAAGAGGCAGAGAAAAAAACAGCACAACCTCACGCAATAGACAACCGTATTGCTGCACAACACAACAAATGGGATTATTTTTCCTAGTGATAGTAGTGCTTCTCTTTTCGCGGGTGATTTCCAACGCCCATAACTTGGCTGTCATCGTGATGGATCGTAACTTTGGGCGTAAGAACACATCGTAACGGAGGTGTGGCAGTGCTAGAGACATTACGATTATTTACTTTATGATGAATTCCAAAACGAATGAATGTTTCGATTCTAACCACACTGAGAACGGATGTTTTATGATTGCATGGGTTAGCTTCAGTCATATTAAACATCTTCCGCTGGAGCTTTGTGATGTGATGCAGACATTAAACTGGATTTCAAGAAATAAATGGTACTCAAAGGGAATGGAATGAATGCTTTTCATAACAGCAAGCAATAATCCACTGTGAAAATACCATTTTCCCGATATGACACGTACATTTCTTGTTGATACAGTAAAGTCCTCCATTTTCTGTTTCCACTCACATAGACAAACGCCAGAATTGCGTTCGGTGTAGGTAATGCAAGAAGAGTCCTCAGATTGTCGTATTCCCAACAGACACTATCAATTCACTTCACTAGTTGAAGATATCCAAACCATAAATAGCGATACTAGGGGAAACGACAAAACTAAAAATTTCAATCTACTATCACTAATCGAAACTGATCAGAAGATCACATCAAATGACAATCCAAGTGAAAACGACAATACTTTCTAGGAATCCATCCGTCTGGCAGTCCCTACCAGGCTCGATAAGGGATGGGCGCCATTCGCTTTCCAATAAAGCATGAAATAGAATTGACCTTTGAAAGCTTTCCCAAGAAGTAGGGCACGACCGTGCCAAACCCAAATCCAAATGCTATTAATTTTATCAAGCTGTCAATATGTTTAATGTCGGCGAGAAAGTGAAAAGCATTACGGGTTGTCGTACCCACAGAAACAGCCTGTCTCTAACTGTTTGACTGGTTTATCCATCTATTTCGGACCCATCATTAGGGGGCCAGGATTTCATGATTTCGCTCCCCCCCCCCAGAATCCTCCACCAACACCAACCCACGGTGACATCCAGTAAACGAATGCTTGATTGATGACGGAACGCTAACATGCGTTTGAGTTTTATCTGGTCTGTTTATGGCATTTGGTCAGGTTGTAAATGAAAATATTCACTCCACCAACCTGTTTATTTTTATCTCCCTCAAACCTGGACACCCCGATGCAACAACACTAATAAGGATTTCAGCGTAAAAGCGTGTAAAGCTCCACTTCCTGTTTTATGTTGGCGCGTTCGGGAAAACTGATTGACGTGATTGTTGGAAAGTTCCCTGCACAAAAAGAGAAACACAAAAACAACAACGACGTACCACCGTAACAGGCGAAACATCGTTAGAGCGTGTTAGCAACATGTCCAAACGGGTGATGGAAGACTTTGATTGAAGCTTGGTATAATGCTTCTAAAGTTCTACGCTTATCCTTTCGCAGGCAGCAACATGCGCTTACCGTGACTAATCCTAAACCGCCCAGCCCTTATGGGTGCACGGGATTAGTAACAAAACCCCCACGCATAATGATTTACTTTGACGAGCCCATATAGTACACACACACACAGTACACATTTTACAGATGATTTCTTGTGCCAACAAAGCGACTTCCTTTATTCGCGGGAGTGACGCTTTTCTTCGGCGGCTTAATCGATTTAAGCAAAATTTGTTGTCTCAACGAATGGATCGAAATTTCCGGTCGGGCCACGAACCCTTGAAGGGCAACACACGTACCGAAAAGGCCGTACGAAAGCTTCGGGAACCTTTCACGACCTTCCAACCGAACAGGCGGCGTCGTGGTTGTTGATGGCTTTTTTTTAAGGTTACCCACATCCGTTTCATTATTCGGGACATATTGTTCCGGCCCGTCTTGTGCATTCCTTCTTAAAAGGATGTAGTATGGTTTTCGATTACGTTCGCTTCCTGCACTGATCGATGGTTGTTCCTCGTGGTGTATGTGTGTGTAGGCGTGTGCTGTTTATATATTGATCTTGATTTTATTGAGAAATGTGACCTTTAATGTCAAAGGGAAGTACAAGACGATACCAGTTTGGGTGTTCTTCTTGCTTTGAGATCACAACAATGTTTTTCTCAACGCTGTTACACATTAAGGAAATAAAATAAATATACTTATTGAACTAAGAACAACTTGGAAACAAACATGAACATACTGTTGAAAGTAAATAAAAACGCAACTAACGAATTTAGTTTCTAAGCTAATATAAAACAAATAAATAAAAGCAATATTTAATGAATAATAAATAAAAATATAAATGCAAAAACCAAAAAAGAATTAAAAAACTGAATATGATATGAATATGAATAAGATAATAAAAAAGGAAAAACAACTAACAGTTCTTTTATCGAATGCTTCATAAATCTTTAAGAATGTGGTAGACATAAGATAACCAACAATCAAACTAACAAAAAGCCCACAGGTGTTGTGCATTTTTAGACAGCTTCTAGGCTGAAAGGAAAAACCCAACAACACAATACGATTGTGATGCTCTGCCGCGGCGTTGTTGCATTCACTAGAGCAACCAACAAACAATTCTATGGGAAAACTCTTTTCTAATTCTATAGCGAACTGTGTACGGCAGTGTTTGTTTTTGTATGCAACCTTGTAGAGAGAGAGAGAGAGCGCGTACAGAAACGTTCGAAATAAAGTCACTCTATTTATGCCATGAAACGTGCATGGTACCCCATTCAAATATTGTTGCTTTCGCATTGCTTTGCACCGTTGACCACTGCCAACTGTGAAGGTTGTAAAAATTCTATCCTTCTCCAGAGAGGTGAAAAAAGTATTCGCGGCACGAAAGACGACTTACCCCCGGAGGCCATCGAGGGGGCGTAATACAAAGGAAACTGTTGATATTCACTTAGTGTACGACGAAAGGAGTTTTGCTTCGAGCTTTTCGTATCCTTCCACCATGCCATGCGATTGTGGAATACGTGCAATCGCCTCGAATAAAACAGCACCACACTTAACGGTGCATGCAAAGCTTACACACTTTTTCCGTGGGAAACACTTTAACATTTGTGCGGGAGTTGCTTGCGATCGTAAATTTATTCAATCATTCCACCCTGTTGGGCATCGTTTGCTGAAACATTTCTATGTTCTTAGCTTAGCACTATTATGGCAACAATAACCTAGTGCCACCGAGTTAATATACGCCAGGCAAGTCAGCAGACAGCTGGTGATGATTCTGTAGCGAGCGGTGGGACATTTACCACATGAACCTCTCCAGGAATTATGTATCCATAGTGAACTGAACGAAAATAGCAAAAAAAAAGGTAGCTAAACATAACCACCGACAAAGCAAAACAAACATCGTGTACATAACTCTTTGCAATTTATGCGAAGCTCACCTGGATATACAAGGACACGGGGTGTCAGTTTCGAGTTGGCCTGCGAAAAAAAAAGAAGCGAGACTGTTTGCCCTATCCTAAATGTCACGAAAAGCTCAATACCACCGGCGGACACCTGATTCTGGTGCAATTTCCAACATATGGAAAAAAAGGATACAACTTGCAAATGTTAAACAGGACATACCTTCCAAGGCCCCGAGCACGATGAGTTTTGAAAGTTTCGGTCACATTTACTTAGCGTCTCCGGTTCGGGCGGTTTGCTATGTATTTCAATACTCAATCTACAATGTTGTGGATTGGTAAGCTTTGGACGCTGGCCAACATAGGTTGAATAGGACATGAGGTGGTACATAGAGCGTCAACTAGAGGAATATTCCATGTCGTAATGCTCTTTAAAGGGTATATGCATTCATGTGAAGCAATAAATATCATCCAGGGAGACGAACCCAGTACCGGTGAAAAGTTCATCATGACCTTCAACTATATCAGACACTGGTTTTGCTCCAGACTGGGAGAGTACGGTTGAAGTTTTACGAACACTTTACCCGAGAGCGGATAGAACGTAATTAGGTAATGTACGTACCTAATACTTTACCCAACGTAGAAAGGAAACAACCGGGCTATCCGATTACTCAGTTAAGAAACGGTTAAGTAACATGAAACGACAGTTAATCAACAGTTTGTGGCGCTAATGCTCTCAATTGGCTACCAAATTTTGGCGATTTTAGCTGCCGTCCGGTAATCTAACAATATCAAAACTTGATTCTTCGTCGTATATTCTTAGCCATCCAAACACGTTCGCATGTGATGACGTCAGAATGTTTTGTTTATAGATATTTGTTTGATAACCAACCAGCCCCAGAACTAGAAGTTTTATTCCCCTGTCGGCATAACCCGAGGCAGGACGACGACGGTCGACTCTTGGGAATTAATATTCCCATTGTACACGCAACGCGAAAATGCGTCAAACAGTGCCCGAGATTCCCGAGGGGCGGGCCACGCAATGGGATCCATTCGGTATCCCCATTCACCACCCAGCGAAGGCCATTCGCTTCCAAGAATAGAGAGAGAGAAAGAGCTTCCGAAAGGACCTTTAACTATGCTAGTAAGCCCTTGAGAACCGCCGAAACACTTAAATTAGTGAAAGGAAGGACTCGATAAGGAAAATTCTTTTTCGACTGCTTCCTAGCTACAATTGTCCGGTTTCGTGTTGGGTGCGTGAAGTCATTCGCTGAAGGCACCCCTGATGTGAAAGGTGACTTACAGGGAAAGAAACCGTGCGCAGCTGATTGGAAATCTTTGTAAACTTTGGTCTTTCGGAGTAGGGGAAGCTAATCGAACAAAAATCTTTCTTGCTAGATAGCAGACGTCAATGGCACACTTCAGCCCACTGAAGGACGTCTATAAGGACGCTTTGGGGAATATCACAGGCTGTGTCAGCTGTTTTCAGCGAAAAGCACGCAAACAATGAAAGCCATAGAAGCTTCCACCGCCAATTCATCAACATATGTTCAGTGCCGTGAAAATGGTTTCTTTTTTACCGTATCGAAGTTCTTAGAACCATAAGGAAGTCCTTACGAGCGAGACATAAATGCTGAGAAAAACATCTGGTTTTGATATTTCTAATAATTTGTTTGGGATATTGGAAATTAATGATGGTATTATCGTGGATGAAATGATTTCCAGCTTTCATCATCATAAAGTACGAGTAATCGACCTTTTAGCCTTTTAGTATACAATCCCTTCGACGTCTTGTAATCAACTTCAAAAAATATTGTTAATTACTTCACACAAACAGTTATGCCAATGTAAATCCATAAAAATGTAAATGATTTGATTGCGTTCTCACACACACTCTCTCACGCAGAGTCCAAGGATGACTGTTAGGTCTAGTATGAAGCTGGTGTTATTCCTTATCTACGATCGTACGTTAGTAGTGAATGGTTTTCTGTGCAGTAGCTTGATACTACATAAAACTCGATATGAATGAAAGGCGAGCGAAAGTTTTTACACATCGAATGAGTGGGGGAGGTATACGGAGTACAACATCAAGCCTATGGTTCTTGGTCCCCCGGACGTACCCAGGATATAGTGACGAGATCGTGATTTCTTCAGCGGTCTTGGCTGCCCACCAACGTCCGACGGTTGCGTTACCAGGGCCGATCCGATACCGATGCTACGTCTTGTAATCAACTTCAAAAAATATTGTTAATTACTTCACACAAACAGTTATGCCAATGTAAATCCATAAAAATGTAAATGATTTGATTGCGTTCTCACACACACTCTCTCACGTAGAGTCCAAGGATGACTGTTAGGTCTAGTATGAAGCTGGTGTTATTCCTTATCTACGATCGTACGTTAGTAGTGAATGGTTTTCTGTGCAGTAGCTTGATACTACATAAAACTCGATATGAATGAAAGGCGAGCGAAAGTTTTTACACATCGAATGAGTGGGAGGGTACACGGAGTACAACATCAAGCCTATGGTTCTTGGTCCCCCGGACGTACCCAGGATATAGTGACGAGATCGTGATTTCTTCAGCGGTCTTGGCTGCCCACCAACGTCCGACGGTTGCGTTACCAGGGCCGATCCGATACCGATGCTGGTGGTGTTGTTGAGATTGGCCGTGACCGTTGTCGAGGTTGTTGCATTAGCACCGGCCGCCGTCGCAGTGAGATTGGTGCTCGATGATCGGCGAATGTTAATTACACTACCACCGTCACCACCTTTGCCGTGTACCTCGCTAATGACCCCGTCCGTTCCTGTTGACAGTTGGTTGAAGTACCGTGTTTGTAATGGGAAAAAGGTATATCATCTGTTTTTCAGAACTCGCAAAAAAGCACTCGTGGATTTATCGAAGCGTTTACGAAGGGAGCGTATCTACTACAGCTCTAGTAAAGCACGGATTGCAGGATGTGCGAGTGCGAAGCTGAGTGTCGTACCATTACGGAGGATGTGTTGGAGCGCTCAAGTGGACCGGGATGTACTACGAACGGGCGTGGAAATGATGAATTTACGAGACTCTTGTTGAGCCGGATTTCCTAACAAGCCATGGCCAGATCATTGAGCTAAGGGAAGCGGAAAGCTTAACAAAAAAAAAAACGCTGATTGATGAGATTTTGCGCAAGTTAGTAAAGCGCAAACTGGGGCCGCAGATGCACGTCCTGTATGACTGCTTCCGTATCTTCAAGTACGCGCCATTGTTCAAGACTCTGCCACTTGTGAGCATATCTGATAAGCACCAACAACGCTGTTATTCGAGAATTTTATTTCATACGCTTCTTCTTTTCGCACCCTGCATAAGCCATCATATCATAAGAGGTATACTTCAATTTTAACAAAACCATACCACTGGAGGAAAAGGAAAAAATCTTGCAAGCATCAAACTATCTGCACCAGTTGCAATTTGGGAAGCAAAACACTACTAACCTAGTTCTATCCACTGACGTAAAAATCATTCCATATCCAAAGCACAAACAGTTAGAACTGATTGTAAGAAGGAAAAAAACCAAACAAACATGAATTCGTTTCTCACAAGGACAGTCTAGTCGAACTCAACAACAAAAACATTGAACCCCTCTAGAATACGTTTAACCTTGTGGTGCTATAACAGAGCAAGCTGTGCAAAATTATGCTGGTTGATGCAAATGTGCTGCTACTACTATGAAATGCTACTTTCTACAGTGACCTGCAACAGGAGTTAGTCTACTGGGTTGCGCTACGGCAAATCTTCAATTGGAAACCGTTTTCTGTCAAGCTGTTCGGGGTGGAAAACTAGACCAAAAGAAAAGTACAGAACGATTCGAGCGCACATCCACCGCTGTGTGTATGCTTATTGGCGGTGTGTGCTTTCCCTAATAAGGTATTCCTTCGGAACAAGCGACGGCGACGACCACGACGACGACGGCGACGAGTAAGCTTCTGCTCATCAGGGATCTGGTAAGTCTTTGTGCCGCGCGATAGGTTATGTGCTTTCGAGCACCGCCGTAGCTTGTGTGTAATGCGGTAGCACCACTGAAGCGAAAAACCACCTTGCGATAAAGCTGTGGGGCGGGGGAGGTTGAGGGGATGGCACTCTATGCGGCTCCATCCGTAATAGAATGCGGAACCGAACGTAACTCAGTAGCAGCGGAAGGAGTTCGGAAAGATAGGAAAAGGGAAGCATATTGCCTGCGTTCGGCTGCCCTTGCAGCGATGCAGAAAGGTGCGATGCATCGAATAAACCACCGCTGGCACTACTGACCTGAAAAGACACGCTCCCGCATACGCATGATCGCATTGTTCCGGCGCACCCTCACGCACAGGTGTATCATCAGGAACATGGTTATGTTCATCACCACACTCTGCACCAGCAACGGAAGCTGTGGAAAGCAAGAAAAAAAAATGGAGGATAAAACACAATTAATTACCATTCGTCATTTTTGTCAGTAGAAGGCGTTAGTTATAAATGATTCTAATAATTAATAAATTCTCCGCAAAGATTAATTATCTTTTCGCGCGCTGGGTTACTTTATCACGCAGATGATACTGCAGACGAAGATACTCATTAATCATGGGAATTTTACATTTTATCCCAATTCTTGTAAAGGCTGTGTTCTTTCGTGGTGATTTTGAATTGAACCAGTTTTTACAGTAAGGACTTATTTTGTAATGGTGTAAAAAGTACAAGTAACACGTAATCATGGACATATTTTAGGTAACTCATTTGTCATCGAAGCAAAATACGATTCCATTCTACCTAAAATAGCACATGGTAAGTGCAACTCAACCTGCCTGACGTGAACATACAAAATGCATTACGTTACATTGACATGTGAAAAATGTACAGTGACTGCCGCTACCTTCACTAATTTACCAGAACACAATCCACATAAGCTACCCGAATCGATCCGCATCTAGCGCTTCATTCATCTACAGATCCCCGGTCACCAAACCAAAAAAACCGCAAATCTGTCTCTCGAAATATTCTGACGGCCGTTGCAAGGACGCTTGTAACTGAAACATAGCACAAATTTAATGACTTTCGTGTTTTAGCTTTACAAAAGAAGCAAAAAAGATTGGCACCGGACCTGTACACAGTGGTCCATATACCGTTTATGATTTGTAGATGTTTTATTTTTAGGTCAGGAAGGAAGAAAAAACAAACAACTAAAGTCTAAAACCGTCAAGCCGGTTTCTCCTGGTGTGCTGCCGTGGCCGTAGAGAAAATGCGCCGCTAAGTGGAAGTCAAACACCGAAAACATTTCATACATTTTGCACATATACTTTTGCTTCCGATTTCATGTGCGGTTTTCTTAGTGACACTCTCGCTACTCTTCGCGTCAGGGGACAGGTACGCTTGGCAAAGGCAGCAGCCATATGATGATGGTGTCACCCGCAAGGTCCATCACACCCCCGCGTAATACTTTCGGCATGGTGAACTGTGAATTCTAACCTTGTTTTGGGTTGGTTGGATGGTGTGGTCGTCGTTTCAACTCCATACGGTTGGTTTTGAGCTCAGTTATTTATATCGATTTTCCAACGTCCACAACATGCTGACACAGAACCGTTTTAGAGTGAGGGCGGGTTAGAAGCGAGATAATTGGAGCAACACTATTTTAATTCACAAAACGATGCGTTACTTGAATGCAGGTTACAAACAATCAATTCGTTTAATATTGTATTCGCAGCAAATAGTGTTTACTTCAGCTCAAGATGGAGCGAATATTTTTGAGAAAGTGCTAACAATGAAGTAAAAAAGTCGAACGCTTTGTAAACAATACTAATAGCATTTGCCTTAAAGGCACCACTAGTAACTCCTCGAATTCTTCACAAGTGGAAGTTCTTCAAAACTTAACCCACATACATGGGCCAAAAAGAAATATGTAGGGGAAATATTTGTTGGATCGATTATTCTGAGAACGCTGGCAGTGTATAAATCTTGTTTAGGTTGTCGTAAACTTTACAAACAAACCATTAAAATCCATTTTGGATTTAAGATGTTGCGCATAAGAAATCCAGTCATTCGATACGTATTCGGAAATAACTAAATTTAACAACAATTGGTTAAATACCTATAACAACTTTATTTTTGCAATATATCTCTAAGCTCTAAAGTAGGAATATGATATATATTTAGCAATTCAAACAAAAAAAAACAGCTAAAATAAATTAAATTAAACCAAGTTTATTGTATATGTCCAAAGGTAAACATGACGAAGGAAAGTGCGCAAAACCACGTACCTGTTTAAAATAAAATTATTCACGCAGATATGCTGTCCTAAGCGACACGCTCGTAAAACAGACTTACTGTGGAGCCTAACGCTGACGAGGTAAACATTCGCAATAATGTGCTTGCAATCAGCTGTACACGACCGATGTGGACATTCTTCACAAATCCTAGCAAAGGGTCTGTTTGTAATGCTTATCACTGACAACGGATTCGTGTGCCGGCAGCGTGCCGGATTGTCCGGCAGCGTTCATGGACCATTCGAGGTTGAGCAAACAATCAATAATAAATCTTGATGACTTGAGCAAATCAACGTACAGAGAGCACTGCGACTAGACGATAAGCAGCTGTGCGGCATCACTTGTGAAGAGGCTGACCCGGCTTGTCGTTCGCCACTGGTTGTATACTTCATTTTTGCTCAGTTTTAGTACGCTTCGCGCTTCCCATTCGCATATGGGTGGCCAAACCATATCATATATCGTACGGCTCACGGCTCTGAAACTCTGGCTTCAGTTCCATCTTTAAATTTTTATGTAGGTCAAGTCCATCAACAACAGATGGGCAATAGCATCCGTCATCTCGGCTCATAGGACTTTATCAGTCATATACGCGCAACAAGCCAATCGAGTCAGGTAAGAGATAACTTCACCTCCGGAGCTAGGATCCCGTAGCGAATTCCGAACACCGCAGAGAATAGTACCGATAATTTCAACAAACTTTACGGTCAACTAACCACGAACAGTTTATCAACTGTGGCATAAGAAAGTTCATTAGAAATAAGCCCATTTGAATTGCTCTCTCCCCGTACTTGACAACTAAAGTCAACTTCAAAAATTCGATGATGACATCCCGAAACGAAACTTCGACCGTACAAACTTCCCCAAAACGAAAACTTCCACTTAGACCATGATAGTTAGTTATCTTGCTTCAACAGCTATCGTCGTTTGCTGTTCTAAGCTCGGGTATAAACGGAAAGGAAGAGAAAAAAAACTAAACCATCTTCTCCAGCATTCTAAACTGAGGTGCTCCTGTTATCCAATTGAGCTGAATTACTGCGAGGCCATGTTATGTTTTTATGATTTAATTCCGTGACCTCCGCCGTCGTACGTTTCTGCCTGTGTCGGTAGGATTAGTGTAGTAAGCCACACACTCTGAAACCCACTTCATCCATAGTCACCTCCAATAGAGAAAGAGAAAGAAAGATGAACGGTGCCTGGTGCAAACATGTCTATCGAGACACGCTGCCAAGCAATAATGATATGTAAGGATGTCTAGTCGTATGGTATGTGGTGGTACAACGTACTAAACGAAACACAGAGCACAGCACGAATGCACGCACGAACAAGCTGTTGATTCGCGGTCAATGTCGCATCGTGGAGTGCAGTGGCGTATATTGACTGTTTGCCGTGCCAATAGAAATTGTGCTTGAGGAACAGAAGGATAAAGCTAAACGATTTATTCGTCCCTTGGAGGGAAAAGAATAGAAAAGAAATAGCAAGATTGCACTATATTAAACAAACCATTATCCATAAAATATACGAAAATGATTTCATCTTGACAAGCCATCAATCAACAGCCAATAATAGCATCTCACATATAGACACAACTGATTCCATTGACTTGATGGCCGATTCTACAAGAGAATACCGATCGCCAAAATAGGTAAATTCATTTAAGAATGAACCGAACAAATGAATCACCGCCATTCACCAGTGAATCAACACGGATCGCTCAATTCACAGACAATTGAATTTGGGAATCAAATTAGAAATTCGCCGAACTTCAAAGCGCCTTCAGCATATGCACCCAGCTTCTTTATTAACGACATTATTTACTGCTATCATACCCAAAACGAGCAATAAAATTTAACCCACCACACAACTAAAGCAAACCGACTTAATCATTCTTAAACGGTTCGGGTGGAGTTTTGCCTTGTGAGACTCGGTTGTTCCACCATCATCTTGACAGACTCTACTGAGAATATATTAAGCACACTGAGACAAGTGCCTAGTGGAGATATACACAGCCAAGGGAATGAATAATAAAGTAGCAACGAAGGCGGCTACAGGCATGTGTACAGGAATTATGCTTGTAGGTGTCGTACTTTCTGAGACAGACAGCTGCGCCTACAGTGGCCTGCTAGTCTCTGTACAGTTTGACTTAAGAGTATCTCTGATAAGTAAGACCGTTTTGAACGATTTATGAGCGTACATCGCAAAGTTAAGAAAATGGGAGGCTGGCATTTTATCAGCACCAATCTCGACGATCGTCGTGCATAGCGTAAATCACCATCATGATGATGATATTACAAAAACACAATAGCGCGATAAGTTGAGCGTGTGGTGGAAGTGAATGCCGGCAAACTTTACACATGTTCTTCGCTATATTTGGCTGGAATTAACTCGTCAAGCAGTGCAGGCGGACAGAATTCTAGCAAACGGATGTTGTTGAAGCGTGTATTTTTGAAAAAGTTCCCTAATTTACATTTTTGCCAAATGTCAACTCACGTCACCTGTAATTGGCACCCGACGTGTGTACTGTTTCTATTTCCACTGCGTGATGTTCGCACAAACCACCCTTCAGACGAACCCTAGGTCGAAACAGCTTCTAATTGGTTCATCTGTTCAGTTGCAATCTAACTGACCACTTTATCCATCATGCTCGTGCATCATCACGTTACTCGCCTGTAACCACCAGACGTGTCAACCTCGAACATCCTCGGACACTGCCAGCAAAACGAAGTAACGTTAAACTGCAGCACGCTCCAATAAACTGTTTGTGGGCGTCTCTGGCCGTACAATTTTTACAACCTCCCCCCCCATTCGGTTTCCGTAATACAAATCATCTAAACGACAAATTGCTTTGGCACCGGGAGAACCGGCCACGAATACTGCATGGGGAGAAAATCGATGGATCTGTAGCAGCAAAAAAGGGAGTTGTGATCGTGGGCCAGCTGCTTTTGAACGAAGTTACATTTTTTCCAATCTGCAACCTCTCCGCATGGCAATGCACGTTTGTGTGGTGAAACTGAAATTAAATTTACTTTCGACCCGGTCGCTCTCTGTGGCAAAATTCAATTCCGAGCGAAACTATGTAAATCACTAATGAACTTTGTGTCACGCGGTGGACTCGGTGAGTATTTTCGGGCGGCAAAAGAAAACTCAAGGATGCTTTGGTATTGCCGTTTTTGGTGCCACCGTGTAAGCGTAATATGATTTTCGTAACAAGCTGCCGACAATTTCAGTGGAAACAATGCCACAAAATGATGGTGATAAATACTTCTTAAAACTTCCAAATTGCTTTTAGCAATCAAGAGTCCAAGATATCTTGTCTAGAAAAATAAATCCCTCTGTACATTAAGAGTTTTTTTTTTGCACTCATGTCCAATTTACTAACAATAGTACCTTGCAACTTGCATAAGGAAAGTATCTACGAAAAACAGTCTGAATTATCGTTAATTTTCAACAAAGAACTCCGAAAATTTCAACACAACCGACAGTTCTGCAAATTATTACATCGTATCGCATGCACCACTAATAAATTTATCGTTTTGCCTGAAGTCGTCGACAACTGGCATTAAGACGATGATGACAACAGCTTGTAAATAATCAAGCAACAACAAAAAAACATAATCCACGACTTTAAAAGGAGACTGTTGCGAAGTGGGTTCGCTCTGTACATTGGACAAGAGTTCATCACAATCTTGACTGTGGCCCTGAATTCTGCCGCATGGATGATCATAGCAAAGAGCCAGTCATCGGTTGATGAGATCACGAAAACTGGTTTGACTGGAGGTTGTTCTAACCATAATTCAGTCCTACCCAACTAATAAGCGTCGGGTAGGAGCTTTTGCCTGCATTTTTCAGCACACAGATGTTTCAGGTCATCGGTCTTATTGCTTCGGAAAGCTAAATAAACAGTTTCTTATCAATTTATTCAGCAAGCGTCACTGAACAAACAGAGATTTTAGTAAAACTAACGACAACTTTCATCTCATTGGGGTGGAAGTTGAAATGTTTTACCAACAAATGGAACAATTATGCATAGAACCAAGTCAAGGAACCCAGAAATGGCTGCCTCTCTAGATTGCAGTTTTAACGAAGCAAAATAATAAGGCACATCCTCAGACCCAACGTTGTCTAAGTAACAATTAGGTTAATAGTCATAACATATTTAACAAATATCACTTCTTTGTCCTACCTATCAGTACAATCACCGATGATAAAGCAACAGGGTAAACATTATTCATCCATGCGAACGTTCTCTGCTTATCACATGGATAAATGCGCATTCGCATAAGTGAAATAAAAATTACATGTACAAATAGATCTTCCCAATTAACGGCCAGAAACTCTCCGTGCGCTTATTGGGTTGTATGAAAAGGTGAACTTAACACCTTCCACTTCTACCACAATTGACACCTGTGACGTTTCATTAGCAGCTTCTTTTAACCCTTCATTAGACGCTAATACAGAAGGGTTTTGATACAAAGAGATAGCACGGAATCAAATCACATCATATTTACCAAACAGTGGTCCAATATGGTTACCGAAATCGATTCCTTTGCTCATCTACCTTCAGTTTCAAGATGTATCTAGTCTTTCGTTATCGTGTCTATTCCTTGGCTTCAAAGCCAAGCCTCTAATACCATTAGCGTGAAGTAAGTGCGCTTTTTATCCTGTTTCCACAAACGCAAGGTTCTCCGTCGATTCTAACACACCTTTTTCGATTCCGACGAAAAGCACCACGTTCCCGACCTGCCCGACCGGAAAAAGCGATAGTTTATCGGTCTTGCTCGTGCAAAAGGCACGTCCTCCGGTGGCAAGAACCGTCTATGCTCGCAACAGAACTTTGCAAACTTTCAGGTAAGTTGAACGGTGGAAGGTCGCTCGGTGGCCAACGGTAAGAAAAAAAATAAATCAATACATATTAAAGAAAGACGCGCCCCGGGGTGACTTGTAGAAAATAGAACCAATCCATAGTAAACAGCGAAAAAAGGTAGGATTTTTGCAAAGTTCCTACACGCTGGTAGAAGAAGGCGTACAACAAAACGGAAGCAAAAAAATATTGGTTCGTAATAGTCGGTGGCCCATCGAGCATTAGCAATTCACGCATTAGCACGTGCTATGCACTTACCTTACCCGTCTTCAATTTCTGACCGTCGCTGTACGTCTTGAAGCTTTTCAACTAGCGTCGAAGCTTACTGTATTGAACCGACACACGCACACAAACACAGGAGAAAAATATTAAACATGCCTAATTCGCTTTGCTTTTGCGTGGATAAGAGTATAAGCGAAAATGGTCTGGCAATACCAGGGAACTTGAACATTTTATCACGTTCCACGTTCACGTCCAAAGCAACCCATCTCGCGTAATATGGCATCTCACTTCGCCCAACCGCTGTTATCCTCCCTTTTACCTCATTGCTATTCGAGGCCAGTCAGGGGCCGGAGGAAACGATCAAAAAATCAAACCAAATCCGGCAAACTGCTACGGATGGGGTGTATTATCGATTGCCCGACAGCTTCGTCTGGCCGGTGGCAGCAGATTGCAGTCGAAAATTTTCTAATCAGCTGTTGCCGGGCGGAAACGTTAGGAAACTATTCCAAGCCGAATGTGTGTACATCGACGAATGGATGGGCGTGTACATTTCATGCAATTCATTACCGGTTATCATCAACGTCAGTTGGATTGTCAGTGCAATTAGGAGAACTTTTATTAAACACACACGTCAAGAGAGCAATCGCACAGGAGAGGAAATTATACATTCAATTGAATTTGCGTGGAATTGTTTCCACAGGAATGGAAATTGAATTGTACTTTTATATTCTATCTATTCTATCACAATTCCAACAATCAACACCTCGTTTAAAGTCTAATAGGTACGAGGCAAGTAAGCTTTAATAAAGTGGACGCTTTTAGCCAAAATATATTAAGATAAGGACATTTCAGGCTCCATTGAAATCTTCTAAAACTTCACCTATCTAGAGTTTAAAGTTAGCGTCAACGACATCTATGCTGTTGAGAAACCCGCATTGATCCTGGTTACCAACCGGACATACTGAGCACGAGGAAACTTCTTCATTCCAAATACCTGTCGCGACTGAAATACCGAAGCTGGGACTGTATAGAATATTTAATGTCCCGGCATTCACGTACGCCGCAGTTAAATGGACTCTGGCTAAATCTAACTAAATACTCTTATTCGCGTTCCTGAAGCTTAGAAGGATTTCTGGATTCCCGAATATGTAGGTAGAACAATGAAGTGGATTCAGCGAATTAAACTCGCCAAGTTCCGGAGGTCATGTCATGAGAATGGCGGGATCGGGCAGCTCAGCTCGTAAAATCATTTTGAGCAAACCAGTCCTCTCGGCAGGTTTAAACTAAGGTAGAGTGCTAGCGTTAACCGAGATAATACTTCGACAGACGATGACACTAGACCGCTGCGATAACGGCAGACCATGGCCGCGATAAGTAAGGTGCGTAACTATTCCAAGAAACTTGGAGATAAAGTGTAGGATCCAGTGAGAATTAGAAAACAAATTTCATAAATAGTATAAAGTCTCGTAACTCGATCTTTTAATTTTTAATCAAATAATCTTTTCTTCGTCTTCAAGCTTTAAAATCCTGAAGTGTGATTGAAAAGTGAATGAACAATTATTCAAATGTGATAGAACAGATTCTAAGTTTGAAGCCGAATATCAGGTTCTGTTCTCAGAAGATTGCTCAAAATTAGTTTTATGAAACATCTTTTATCAATGCAAATTTTTGTAATGAAGTTGTAAACGAGCTTTGAATATTCATACCACCATCGATGATAAATATTAATGCCATAGACTATAACTATGGCCGGCAGAATGAGTCTACTAGTAGTATAACAACAATCGTAAGACTATTTATCAGAACTTATTTTAAATTACACTGTCGCACGATCCTTCATCTCAGAGCTTCTTCTTCCAGGCATTACTCCACACGTGCAAATTCGTTCCATGCGATATCGGGTCAGGTTATCGCCCGACTACCATACCAAACAATCGATTTCATCCACCCCAGTTCCGGCCTGGGGAGTGAACTTAACACGGTTCAACACGGTAAACCCAACCGGTATGCAAATTTGCACGCCACGTTTTGCACGTTGCAGGCGCGCTGCCCCGCACTATTATTTGCATCTTTTGCCGCTGCGAGAAGAGGCATCCGCTACATCCGCACTTACATTAGCGTCCATGTTTGGTTGTTGATGTGCGCGCAATTGTGCTTATTGCGTTTGTTTCCATTTGTTTTAGCACCTCCCCAACCCCGAGACTCACCCTTTATGATCGCACCACCGGCGTGATACGTATTGCCGCACCGTTCGATCATCGTGCCACTACTTCCACCGATTACTGCTTCGAAGGTGGGTGCGCTTTGTACACATCTAATCACATATTTTCTTGCGTTCCACCACCCGCATGCACGGGTAGGATTGCGGAAGGAATTGTGTGCGTTTTTTTGTTGTTGCATTTTCCCATCCAGCATGGTTCGCACACCGACCGGTGCGTGGTTAGTTGGGCTAGTTTTTGTGGTCCCCTTGTCTTATCGCGTCATTTTCAACTTATCGCCCGCTATTATCGAGGCGTGGTGGCAGCTTTCGCAATCAAGTGCCTATCTTGGGACCCCTCGATTCTCTCTCTCTTGTTTCGGGGAGTACGGAATGCGATAAATAGTATGAGTAAGCATAATTGATGATCAATCTGTTGATTCATTGGTGCGAAGGAAAATATATGAAATCTGTATTTTCCCCTGTAACAAAAACCACATATTAAGTATGATTGTTTGTAAGCTTCGAAAAGGGATATAGGTTAATTTGAACTGCCACAAACAAATACGTTGTTTGTGACAATGTTTGAAGCAACAACTTGGAAGTTCTAATCGTTTTTGTAGTGTCAACAGACACAACACATTGCTGAAGTTGTGATTCAACATTATTAGCATCAGGCATGCTCCAGATTACACAAAAATACTATGATTCAATCATCACACATAAATGAATAACCAAAAAGACTCATATTCAGCGTGGCGTCATTACGGTTTCAGTAAGCATTAGGTTCGATTTCACTCGGCTTATTTACGCATTGAGTCATGCGATAAACAATCGATTCGTCCCGGCACAATACAATTTGATCATCCTATCGGCCCTCTATCGAGGACCAACCCAGAAAACCCTTAAATTCCTATGATAAGACGGTCAAGCGCCGGGCCACACCGGAGAACGTTAGGCCCTGCCGTTCTGTTTCGACTATTGTTGGGTTGGGCTGCGCTATTGTGTTATCTGATGCTATATGTTTTGGCGTTACGTTCAAAACCCAAACCGATATTGCCAACCACATTATGTGGCTCCTTTACCGGACATCCGGATCCTTTCCGGGGCGGGGAATGTAGCAGAAAGAATTCTACCTTTCTAATTTTAATACCCCGAAAAAAAAAGCGGGCCGGCCATATTTTTCGATAGACGAGTCGCAATGCCATCCATCCACCGAAAAGGTCAGACATTCCAACAGCGAGTGAAACAAATGGAGTGTTGCTACAAAAGTTGTCCTTGCAAAGGTTAAAGAAATATTATTCTTCCGTTCCTGGCAAGCGACGAAGCGGATTAGTCCGATCGATTTGTAGAACCAAAAACGTAAAGAAGGATTATAAAAAAAGGCTGCCCTAAAGAGCAATGTTTTGCTCACCAAACGCTAATCTTTGTTTCATTGTTTTTCCTCCCGAGAAAGAAAAATCGCGAGTAACATAGTTCGAGTACCTACAAAAGTTACCAAAACAAAAAGAAGTAAAGATTAATAAACCGCTTAAACAGAGACGACCACTTACCAGAACAGTATTCGCAGCGTGTTGGCCACCAGCAGTGCAAGGCAAACGTGTAACGAGAACCCGTCCGGATCCTGCGTCTGTGTGATCTGTCGGTACTGGGGAATGTACGGCAATACGCCACCGACCACCATAAACGATGCGGACGTCCATCCGACCAGATGGCCCACCGTGAGCCCCAGCTCATCGTTGATAATCCAATCCATCGTGAGGCTGGAGTGCTCTGTTGTTTTTTTTCGTTTCGACCTCCCACCCGGGGACCCGGATGCTGGTGTTTTGTGTCTTTACTGTCTTAAACACTATCTTTCCTTGCTTCGATTGTGTTCCAATGTTGGGGAAGAATTTTCACGATACTAAAGTGACGATGGGATGTGTTATTCTAGCATCGCACATCGGTGGTTCCGGTTACCATCCGCTCCGGTTGTTCCATCAAGTAGCCAAGTATGGTACACTGGTGGTGTAAGAATTGTACATCCGTGGCAAATGCTTTGCAGACCACCCGGGACATTTGCATCGTCTGTTCGGTTTCCGGTTTCGTTCGTTGGGTGGATGGTGTTAAGTGCTTTGTCCCTTTCTTGTCCAACAAAGCGAGATGCCAAGCAAGGCCTTGTTCCGCTTTCCGTTGGTCTGATGTTTGATCTTGGAGATTCAGGACTTATTTTCCAATCGTTTTACAACCAAAACCACCAAATCGACGACTACTTTGTTCGGTTCGCTCTCATCCGTCTTTTTCGTAGCCTTGGAGATAGTAGTGGTATGATAATCTGAGCCCGTCTTGACACGCTTGCTTGACGACACACTATCGCTTCCCGTTTATGTGTGACAGAAGATGTGCGCCAACGTGAAACATCGCTCGGAGCCTCTTGTTCGGATGAGTGCTCGACGACACACTGTCCCGCGGTTTTGGTTGGCTTCGTAACTTACAAAACGATTACGATTCTTCCCGAAACACTGATAACACGTGAGCGTAGGGCGAGAATATAATGGCAAGGAACGTGAAAAGTGTAAACACTCGAGATTAATTCCACGTCTTCCGTGTGTCGCCCTTTAACCCGGAGTTATTTTGCTAGATTCTAAACCCCTTTACGCGCGAGATATCAAACAGTTTTCAAACCATCGAAGCCGGCGCGTCCAATCGCGCTCATACACACGGACGCACGCACGCAAGTGTTGTGCCGACTTTGTTCGCAGATCTTTTCCGCGAGAGGAAACCCACCCGAACCCACTCGTCTCGCTCGGTGGCACTCTCTTTCCCACCCTTTCGACGAATGCTGACTTTCTTTGGCCTCGTTTTCCCCCTGTGGCCGATTTACGATTCGCAAGTGTTAGATGGTGGTGGTGGTGGTTCGGTGTGTTTCATGCGCCGGGCTGTGGGATGCGATGATTGGAAGGAAAAGCGACTCCATCACCCGGAATGATGCAGTCGGCGGCTTTCACGGAGCGAAAATCACGTTCACTACGGTGGAACGCGAACATACACAAAAAAAGGTGTACAATAAAAATCACTCACAAATTTTCGGGGAAAGGGAACGTATTTTTAGCACACCCGACACACGGCACACACGCGCGACACGGATGACGATGATGGCTTTTCCGAGCCGTGTTTTCACCGTAAACTTTATTGCTTCTTCTATGTTACGGTACTGTAATTTCCCTCATTGCTAGAACAGGAAGTTCAAAGAAAATTCGTAAACATTACACTACACGCACACGCACGCACACACCAAATGTTCAAGGGGTTTCCGTTCAGCCGTCTCCCGATGCACTGAGGATCGCAGCACGAAACATTCTGGTGAAACCAATTGTGAAATGCACAGCACTACGCGACGACCGGATCGAATGTGCGAACCGGGACAAAGAGCTTTCTGATAACGAATGCTGATCCGTGGGCCAGCACGCGCGACTGAACACCTCCAGCACTCTTTTTGCTTGCCTTTGCGAGCGACGACACACAACGACGACCGTGTACGATTGTGGCTTGATGTATGTTTTACTTCCACTTCTTCTTCACACTGCCGCACTATGACAACAAACAACGGGCGCAGGCGATGATTTTATTGACGGCATCAAATCGCAGCTGTCAAGGGGGTTTATATTTTGCCCGTATTTACGAATCCAGCATCCCATAGTTCTTAACCAAAGAGAAAGAAAAATATGACAAAACTCAAGGAAATGTTGCAGAAAAAGCGTATGTTCAACGTTTGATCTAAATAGTTTTGTAAGCTCTAATTTAGTATTCCGTCTTTTTTTAATTTGTTTATTATTGCAGATGATAACAAATTTATCAGAGCACTAGCCCATAGTTATGAAAAAGTGTTGTTCGTAGTACGCGTGTACACGCGAATCATTTTGGATTGTTCATTTGCTCGATTGTTTTAATGAGAATGCTGTATTGAAAATATCAAACATGAAGCCAGCAGCGTGCTTTTTATCATTTGGTTTGGTATTGCCTGTATTTTATATCGTCTTAAGCATAATTATGAAAAACAAACTTTGTCCACCAAATTCACACAAACTGCAGTAATAGCATGACGTTTATGACATTCGTATTCAATTTTTGTCACTTGGGGACTCGTCTTTATTGACAGCAAAATAATCGTAAACACGGCTGGAGGAAAATTATTGCCGGTCAAAGTTTTTATCAATAGTTTTAGTTATTAGAAGTTTTCACAGATTTAGCTCCCTTTTTTTGAGCATTTTTAGACACCTTAAGTAAAACGAAGAGAAAGTATAAAAACACCACACAACGGCAGGTAACTGATCCTCTTTTGCATGATCCACGTGCTTAACAAAAATATGCTAATTCCTGTACTGTTTACATAATTATGTATTTCTCTGAGCAAGATACCCATTCACCGGCGGAATCTTTTTAATACAGGATGCTTGCTTGTAATTTCAGAATGTCGCTCCTGGCACTTCGTCCACTGCTAGTCAAACAACGCTTCATTTCGCACGCCCTATTCCGATGCTCAGCTTCAATCCCAAACCTGATCCAACATTACTCCACCGGCAATGCATCGAAACAAACGGCTCCCTCCAAATCCCTGTCGGCAGGCGGCGATAGAACAGACGTATCGACCGACGTACGACCAATCGGTGAACGGGTGAAGGAAAACACCAAAACCGCCAGCTACATGGGTGTGATCCTGCTCGGTGTCGGTGTGACCGGCATTCTGTTCTACGTCGTGTTTTGGGAACTGTTCTCATCGGACAGTCCCAACAACATCTACTCAGAAGCACTGGAACGGGTGAAGGAAGAACCGAGAGTGAAGGATGCACTCGGGGCACCGATCAAGGGCTACGGAGAGGAAAGCCGACGTGGTCGGCGGACGCGCGTTGCTCACACTAAATACGTGAAGGATGGTGTAGAATATATCCGCATGCAGTTTCACGTACAAGGATTCCGCAACAGAGGTACCGTGCATCTGGAGAAACGTAAAACGGAATCCGGAGGGTACGAGTATCGGTATCTGTTTGTGCAGTTGGATTACAACCCGCACAGTCCCATCATACTGGAGGATAATAGACTGCAGCAGGATGCGATGCGATCGCAGGCCGGTACCGTGCCACAACCTTTCCTATGAAAACTGTCGAATGAAATACAACGTGCTGTGTTAAAGGTGTTTCGACTGCTTAATTGTATTTATCCTTCCACGGTTTCACTTCGACTGCACGCAGATAGAAGTTTTCGAAGAGGTATCGTTTGATCTTTTCCGTTAGCCACAGTGAGACGAACAGCAGAGGGAAATAGCTGCCCCAGAACTGGCACAGCTTCCACCAAAGAGAGTTTTTGTAGAGAAATGCAAGTTCTACGCTATCTGCGCCTCCGATAGAGACATCTACCTGTAGGCTTATCGATCCCGAATCGTCTATCGTCCAGTCTGTCCGTTGCGGGTGATATCTGTAGTACGCAGGATTCGTGTTCCGTATCTTCGAGAGGATAGCTTCCGGTTGAAATCCTTCAAGTGTTGTGTTTTCGTTAGGATAGTACCGATGACTGAAGTGGGATTTTTGATGTCGCATAAAGAACGGACACTGGAGAGCGGTTGTCTGTTTTGCTTCAATGTATCCCTGATGCTTGATTGTCCCGGACTCAAAGTTGTGCCTAGGTGTTTGTACTTTTTCCAACGAAATAAATGCCGGTACGACGAACAAACATTGGGACTAAAATGAGTAAGAAAACAACCCTTAAACACGGTTAAATTGTAAGCATACAACTGCCTTACCGATACAGTCGCTTCCAGGAAGAAGTAGATCGTGTAAAACGACATCCGAGCACCGAGGTTTGGGGGATTGAAATTAAACCCAACTGATAGATGATCCAGCGCTTGGTCGTGATCCGCATCAGTGGGAACCACCTGCACGTCATTACACGGATGCAACTGTTCCGTGAGCGAGTTGTACGACTCGAACGAGCTGCACGTTACAACGGTTAGCGAACGATCTTCGGGGTTTTCCAATTCGGCCAGAAACAAATATTCGTACAGAAATTTAACACCTGGCCGCTCGTGCACAGCGCGCTGCTGATCCCATAGTTCTCCCCGTTTGATGGAAGACAGCAAATAGTACGGGGCGACAAATGCGGCCACCGTAAGCGCACAGACCACGATCGTTGTTGTGGAGCATAGTTGATTGCGATATTGAATGTAAACTGATTTGTTGTAGAAACTGAACAGTTTCATGATGAACTGTTTTCATCGGACAGTCCCAACAACATCTACTCAGAAGCACTGGAACGGGTGAAGGAAGAACCGAGAGTGAAGGATGCACTCGGGGCACCGATCAAGGGCTACGGAGAGGAAAGCCGACGTGGTCGGCGGACGCGCGTTGCTCACACTAAATACGTGAAGGATGGTGTAGAATATATCCGCATGCAGTTTCACGTTCAAGGATTCCGCAACAGAGGTACCGTGCATCTGGAGAAACGTAAAACGGAATCCGGAGGGTACGAGTATCGGTATCTGTTTGTGCAGTTGGATTACAACCCGCACAGTCCCATCATACTGGAGGATAATAGACTGCAGCAGGATGCGATGCGATCGCAGGCCGGTACCGTGCCACAACCTTTCCTATGAAAACTGTCGAATGAAATACAACGTGCTGTGTTAAAGGTGTTTCGACTGCTTAATTGTATTTATCCTTCCACGGTTTCACTTCGACTGCACGCAGATAGAAGTTTTCGAAGAGGTATCGTTTGATCTTTTCCGTTAGCCACAGTGAGACGAACAGCAGAGGGAAATAGCTGCCCCAGAACTGGCACAGCTTCCACCAAAGAGAGTTTTTGTAGAGAAATGCAAGTTCTACGCTATCTGCGCCTCCGATAGAGACATCTACCTGTAGGCTTATCGATCCCGAATCGTCTATCGTCCAGTCTGTCCGTTGTGGGTGATATCTGTAG
>KZ061746.1:162381-187167 GCA_002091835.1 Anopheles maculatus
TTGTACTTTTTCCAACGAAATAAATGCCGGTACGACGAACAAACATTGGGACTAAAATGAGTAAGAAAACAACCCTTAAACACGGTTAAATTGTAAGCATACAACTGCCTTACCGATACAGTCGCTTCCAGGAAGAAGTAGATCGTGTAAAACGACATCCGAGCACCGAGGATTGGTGGATTGAAACTAAACCCAACTGATAGATGATCCAGCGCTTGGTCGTGATCCGCATCAGTGGGAACCACCTGCACGTCATTACACGGATGCAACTGTTCCGTGAGCGAGTTGTACGACTCGAACGAGCTGCACGTTACAACGGTTAGCGAACGATCTTCGGGGTTTTCCAATTCGGCCAGAAACAAATATTCGTACAGAAATTTAACACCTGGCCGCTCGTGCACAGCGCGCTGCTGATCCCATAGTTCTCCCCGTTTGATGGAAGACAGCAAATAGTACGGGGCGACAAATGCGGCCACCGTAAGCGCACAGACCACGATCGTTGTTGTGGAGCATAGTTGATTGCGATATTGAATGTAAACTGATTTGTTGTAGAAACTGAACAGTTTCATGATGCGTTTTCTGCTTTACTTTGTACGGCGGCCAATGTTTGAGGTAATTTTTGTTTGTTGAGTTTACAATTTACCTCATTTGTTGTTGTCTGGTTGCTATGGAAACAACGTGATTCAAAATCGACTGTAGCGCCCTCTACTGGAATCTTGGTTCGTTTCAATATCGTTTCTCATGTTTGATTTCTTTCACAAGGAATTATTCCAAAAGTGTACAAAATGAATCGTAAGACAAGCTGAATATGTGTTCTTCTGTTGCTTTTTTTCATTCTGGAAATCAATATCAATAACACAACAGTACCTCCACATATCTCAGTCTGTTTTGGGGTTTGGGGAGAGAAGTTTAATAATACTCACTTAAGCATATTTGGAACCTAACAAACAATATTCTGCTTAGCACTAGCTTACTAGCTTAGCATACTCATAACGACACAACAACAATCTAAAAATGCATCAACACACTGCACCAACAGGGCGCACCACTCGAAGGACACGGCGTAAGTCGAAAGGTCCCTCTAGCTGGCCTGTGCGGGTACGGTGCCAGGTTTCTGCTGGTCGTAGTACTCCTTTCGAAACTGCTTGTTCATCACACCACCGATCACGGTGCGAACCCACTCCGGGACTAGCTTCATGACGCCGTACTGGATACCGTGCGACCAGTAGCCGGTAGTTTGCTTCGTTTTACCGAGCGTAAATGTGGCAAACTTGGCATACATTTCTGCGTTTGGTATGAACAGTCCACCCTCCATAATTGTTGTAGAGAAGTTGTTCATCTGGAAGAATAAAAGATTAGACGAAGGAAAACATTATTAGCAGAATAGTTGCTTCGCAGAAATGAAGATGAGTAGAACAGAAACAAAACATAATAAAGCGCTGTAAAACGTTTACGAAACAGAAAAGCTACCGACGTAGCCTTCAAGATTGGGACAGCTTACATTTATCTGCAACTACTGCAGTCAAGGAGAACAAGTATATGAAACGAGAAAAAAAAAACGTTCGAAATAAACATTTTTTCCCCCATTCTGTCGAGTGTTGCAACATGAAGAACGTTAATGCATAATGATCAGTGCTAGAATTCGTAACCAACTTCGAAAGGTTAACTTCTTCTCTCGGTGACAGGCTTTGCCGTGCCTGCCGTAGCCTGAAGATGTGTAGTACGTGCTACTGAGCATTGCCTACGGGCTTGCTGGCAGTACTTTTAGAATATAAACCTGAGCGGCTGTACGAATCGGTACGATCCCAAGCATATGAAAACCTGTTTTGTCGCGATTGCTTGCAGCTGTGAAGTTTTCCACACTTCAAGTTAACCAGATGTCCAGACTCCAATAGTCGAACCGATTGGTGAACGATTTGAATAGAAAATTGAAAACCTTTTTTCGTCTCAAACCAGTTGTTTGGGAAAGATCGTAAAAGAAATCTATGGAATAGTAGCGTAAACAACTGTATAAATGAAAATCCGATCAAATAATAATAAGGCTAGTTAAAACAGCCTGATCATGAGGATCACGATCTGCATTTTTCCGATCTCTGCTGCTCATAATCGTGATCGTGCACGTTAACAGCTGTGAGGCAATTTTATCCACTTATCGATATTGCTGTTTGCAACCGCATACAAGCCAACCTACCATTCTCATCGATCAACATCTTTCAAACCGTAGACGACAAGACCTCCCCGAAAACCTTATGGATGATGTAACTTTCAACTTCACGGTCGCACCGTCGTTAGCTTCATTCACATTGCGATGGGTGCGGGTGTATATCGAGCGTTCGTTTGCATTAAAAATTACCACCACCGTGGTAAATATTGGTGAACTGTTGTGCAAGCTGCCAAGTGGTGTGAAATAAAAACAAAACCCGAATTCAATCGGACGACCTTCAGGGCCGGAGCTTGCAGTAGAAAATATGTGGAGATGAAATATTTTCGTGTTTTTATCGACAGGCTTCACTGTTCCACTGAACCGGTTAGTGGCGTCTAGTTTAAAACAGGTTTAAAAGTAGACGTAGGCAAAAATGAAGAAAGCGAAGTATTATTTATGAGGCGCAATATTTGAAACTATCCAGACTCACTATTCATCAACAACATAAACCCAATCAATCAGGAAAGCCAGAAATGATAGGCTAACCGGACGATCTGCAGTGCTAAATTCAAATACGCCCTTTCTGGGGTTTGGAGATAATATACTTTCAAAAACAACATTAATCTTTAGATCATCAACGATCGTAGAACAGGCAACGTGTTCAAGGTTTGACCGGCCATTATTCATGCATGTTTGCGTGCCTTCGGTCGACCTTTACCAGCGTAGGAAGGTGTGAGTTTATCGTGAAACTCCTCAGCCTCAGAAGGTGGAACAGATTGTGTCCGATCAAATCAGTAGCACGCGACGAGCATTAGGGTCACGCTCTCACTGCCATTATCCAGATCATTATTGCAAATTAACAATTTATTGCTAATCAAACATTTAGGTGCACCAACTGCGTACCGCATCACTGAGCTTAATGGCGGTGTTATAGCTGCTGGGTGATAAATTTAACTGTGTACATTGTAGCACTGTTTTCAACAGATTTTTATGATCTCTATGAAGTCATTCAAACTTCAAGGTTAATTTTAACACAACACTGACGATGTTTAATTAATGCTTCTTCTGCCTAGACATACTAGCAAAATATGTATCTTTCACCAGTTGTCCAAAAAGTCGTAAGTCTACACCCACCAGCTTAAGTGTATTTCGATATACCTACGGACGGTTACATCCGACCGGTTTGGAAATCGTGTTACTTCATCGGGTTGGCATACCTGTCACGAACTGGTCACCCGTTCGGTGGCCTTGAACAGATTCGTTACGATCGAACGGGATCATGCACAATGAAAATAGGAAAAATCGAAGCCGATCCGGTTCTGTCCCGGACCTACCGTAAGCGTGTGCTCGTTCTTTTGGCATCACAGGTGATTGGATTCTTGCCAGTGAGTTTGTTGATGCGCGAATTGAAGAACGCTTGAGTATGAGGCTAAACGAACTTAGGAAGTTCACCTAACAAACAGCTATCGAATATTCATTGAGAAAGAAGAGAGTCTATTTTCATAGCCATAATAGCAATTATCACAAAAGTAATGTTTTAACAAATTATCGTGCATCCCGTAATGTCCCGTCTCTTGTTTATCCACAGTAGTCACAAAAACACAGCATCGTTGGACAAGCACACAACAATGTTAAACACTCGTGCGGTACCGCTCATCGTTCGCCCTTTGTTAGCTTACTGTTAATGGACAATGTTTGCCCTCGTTTCATGGCAAATATTGAACACCATCAAAGGGCTGCCGGACTGTTCCTCTTCACTTGCACTTCACTTGTCCCTTTTTGGCTTGCCATTTCACAACATAACCAATTTCTTCTCCAACACACTTTGTACGATCGATCCTCACTTTCAACGATCTACCGAGAGTCGCTATGTTGCGAAACACTTAATCATATGCTCTAAGCTTAGTTAGGCAGCTTAGTCACCAATCATCGGAAATTGGTTCACAGCACTGCTGCACCGGTTCGGCTAAGCGGTTTTCTAGTCACACAACACTAGCACCGATGTTACACCAGGCCGGCAAAGTTCACGACTTTTGCAAGTGGTTCCACTTGACACTTTAAAACGCGCCCAGACTAGCTGACCGGCGCTCCTAAGCTTCGCGGCTAGTACGCGATAGAACTTGACACTCGATCCGCGCTCGGTCGGCGTATTTCTCGGGTGAAGGTACTCCCATCGGCTGAGGACATTCACTCCGGACGCACGCATCGATTGCTTACCTTGGTCGTTACAAACATGGGGCTCACCAGCTGGCAGGTGATACCGAACGGTTCCAGCTCGTGCTGCATTGCGAGGGTGAAGTTGTGGATGTAAGCCTGCCGAAAGCGAAGCGAAAGAAAAACACGTTAGATGCGCTGGTAATGACATTTCCCGCCAGCAGATGCATGGCGAAGTTCGTGCAGCAGCAATCGTACCTTGGTTGCCGCATAAACCGTCATGTAGGGTAGTGGTTGAAGCTCGCTACCGGACGAGATGTTAACGATCGCACCCTGGCCGCGTTTTTTCATGCCCGGCAATACGGTGCGCGTCAGCATGGTTACCGCACCGACGTTGATGTTGATCAGCTGCCACAGCTTGTCCTCGGGAATGTGATCAAGATCGTCCGGGTAGTCCACATTCGCGCCGACGTTGTTTACTGTAAGCGTCGTACAAAGGTGCAACGAGAAATTCGTTTAGTTGTGGTTCTGGGCTTAGAATGGTTCGCCAACCTAGCGTAACCTTGTGTTACTCGATATCGGATTACTAGAGTGATCGTTGCAGCTAGTGGCAGACTAAACCAAATGTTGCTAATATGCACAGAATAGCACCCGGGGACTGATTGTTAGATTTGCATTTTGTGCTCGCTACTCACATTTAATATTCTTCCCTAAGCCCCCTAAGCACAAACAATTCCGAACGTGTCGATTTGCATTGCACGTATTTAGTAATGGACGCATTGTAGCACCGCTTACCTAGAATGCCAACGGGGACGGATTCGAGCTCCTTCCGCAGGTGGTCGTAAATCTCCCGGCCGCTGCTAAAATCGACCGCTATCCATTTGGTCTTCACCGAGTACTTGGACTCGATTTCGTGCGCCACCGCGACCAACTTGTCGGTGGAGCGTGAGACTAGCACCACGTTGAGGCCACGGCTAGCCAGCTGGAAAGCGTACTGCTTACCGATGCCATCGGTCGAGCCGGTAATTACTGTACCGTGGGGGAGATTCGGAAAGTGAAATAGTTAGACCAGTTAGTGCACTCGAAAACGGCACGCATCTATGTCGGCGAAGGTCAAGTGCGCGTTTTGATCACTTCCGGTAGACATACATACCGGCCCATTTGCCAAACCGTTCGGTGAGAGTTTTGTGTTCGGTTGGTGCGAAGTAGGGCGCCAGCAGCGCGATGCAGATTTGTGCCAGCGATTTCAGATTGTCATACATCCACCAAACCAACGCCCAGACGCCTATCAACGCTAGGCCCCAGAGGGCAAGTTGTGCCGGTATCAGCATTGTTATCGGGTCGGCTGTGATAAGGAACGTCAGTAGTAGCAGCAATCGCCGCAAAGCACTATTCAATTGAGTTCACTTAATCCGTGACACTGTTAATGCACGCTACACAAACAAGGGGTTAACCCGGCGGACCAATGCGAGTCCGGAACGTCATGGACGCACGAATGCACCGTATCAACCACCATAAACACACAGCCAAAAAAATACACGAAGTATGCTCTAGAAAGAAACAACGCACCAAGAATTATTGCCCCGGTTATGGCGCTTTTGGAGAGTTCGAAGTGCGCTGACACAGCCCGAGCGCGGACCACCGTTACGACCGTTTCCGTTCGAAGTTCAGCGTAGAACTAAAGTCGGCGGCTTTGGGACCACGATCGCGTGGCGCGTTGTTCGGTTTCAGTGTGTGCGCGCTCGAAGAGACAGTCCACGTTCGCTTCGATGCGTATCTTTGATGTGGTCTGGAGCTGGTGGTGGTGGTGGTGGTGGTGGGTGGAGTGGATAGACTTCGTGCTCGATGAGTTGGCCTACTCCGCTAGGCCCCACAAGATGATGCTTTTTGGCTGCGAATGCTTCACATCGCGTGACCTTTGCGGCGTTTTTGGAGATGGGATGGAATTTAATCAGAAGAAGGGCTATTGATGTTAAAGTACCAGCGGTGAGATCATACATATCGATCGTTCGCGATCATTTGGCTTCAAGAGACGATGAAGTTCCAACATTGGCTGGAGTCGACGATTTTGATTAACAACAAGTCTTATTCATTTCAAGACATTTTCTTACATCCGTTATTGGAATTTAGTCGACGGTATCTTATATCAAATTGAAGTTTTACAGCAAGTTTTCAACTTTTATTCAAGCTCCTTCTTTTCTTCTCTTCTTAAGCAATGACTCAATATCCTTTCACCTTATCCAAGTGGCCTTGTAAATGCCGCTACTCACAGCCAAACTTCGGCACTCATCTTGGTTTCACGAGATGCTTCCCACTCTTGCGTTGGTCGCTACTCCACGTTGGGAGCTTTTGACAAACGGTGTCAACATCTCGGTTGTCCCTCAGCGAAGAAAACTACCACAACAAACCAAAAAAAAAGCGCAATAAAGATAACTTACCAACTGCTGGAAGATACGGTCGATGTTGTAATCGTCTTTCGGGGTAGCTTAACTGGTTTCGCATTCATCCGCTCGATGCATTTCTTGTGCAGGTTTGTTTGTCGCGCTAGTTAATCGAGCGTCAAGCGTGAACGAAAATTCCTAATTAAAAATCCGCTTACATAAACCGGTGAATACAGTTGAAAGTTAATGAAATTGCAACCTAACACGTTCCGTCGATGTAACCCGGGTTTCACATGACACTTTAAAACGATGGTTTTCTATAGCTTCGGAAGACCTTCAATTTGGAGGGTTTAACCTCAGATCAAATTGTTGCATTGTTTCTCGAGTGCTCCAGCAGGCAACAACCTGCCAACTGTTTTCAATTGTCAGATAATTTCTTTTGGTGTGGCGTACCTGAGACATTACATTCTATCACAATACACAATTGCCTAAATCGTGGGAATGACGTGTGGGACTTCCAAAATTTTGATCAAGTTGTGGCTTTTTTTTCTTTTCACCAAATGCACAACGATTTAGCATGTACTTTAGGCTGCTTAACTTGGATATTGAGGAAGTTCTCTTGGTACAGCTGAGTCGCCTGATGTAAGGAATTGAAGCGTGTTCGCGATAAAGGTCAGGTTAATGCATACTAATTAATTAATTATTTTTTTCCCACGCGTTGCCGCGTGTTGGAGGTGATGGGGAGGATGGAGAAGAATGTTGGAGGAATATGTTATTACTTGTAATTATTCAACAATAGGTACCATTTAATTGTATAGAATCGTGAGCAGTGGAAATTTTCGTTGATAGAATTCTAGAGATGTCTTGTGATGTCATTTGCAGTTAAATAAATATGAATGGAAACTTTTATAAGTATTTTTAAGATATAAAACAAAAATAAGACCAGGTTTGCGTTACAACAACCCACTGCCATTATTGCTTATTATGAACATGTGCCGAATCATAAATTGTGCTCGATCAGCATCGGTTCATCATGGAGAAACCTTTACCAAGGCGGAGAACAAAAAACAAAACAGTTCACCCGTTTGCCTGAAACTATAGAGCTAGAGTAGCTATACACGTGAATGTTCGGAAAATCAATTAAGCCCGATTGCCCGACCCAAGGATTACGTTGGCTCGGCTCTGCTCGTTTCGAACCAATCGAACTGACGTTGTGGCGTTAAGAGAGTTGCAGCTTCGATGAGGCAACACGCTAGCCAGTGAAAAACAAAAGCCAAGAAACTAATTCAAATCGCCCACCAGCATTCAAGAGCCCAGAAGAGATCTCCCTCTCATATGTAGCGCCTCGTGCTAAATGGATATCAGATGCAAACACTGTTTCTTCAGCTGCTTCGAACCGAACCGAAGTGAAACGCCGGCTGAGGTTTACATTGGGTGTATAATCTGTTTAATTGCCATCTGCGCCGCTCGACGAACAACCCATTACCTGGGAAGGGTGAAGGTCACAGCTCTTCGTGTTGGTTAGTGTTTGATAGAGTGCATGAAACGAGGAGAAACAAATCGAGCAGCATGCATATGTTGTCGCAAAGGCCTAAGCTGTTGATCGTCATGGTACGATCACCCCACAAGTGAACTCTGTCACAAAGACTTTGTTGCGATCGAAGCTGACTGTTTTCCCCAATTTAGTCGACGCTCAAGGACGATCGTGGCTAACAAAACGATCGTTAACGATCTGATTGTTTGAGCACGATAAGATGAGGAAGATTTGGGGAGAAACTCGGAAATCAGAACACGTTTTCCAACGATCTATATCAGCAAAGACATCATAATTAAATATGATTTAACCTCATTTTGCTCCACTAGAACATGACGCACGCGAGATCTTCGAGATTAGTCCAGCTTTAGCGTTCCAGATTGGAAGCTTCTTCACGAAGCGTGCAATATGGGAACCTTGAAAGCATTTTTCTTCCAGCTCCGAGGGTGATGGGTTTCCAATTCTTCGTACTTCGTTAATGGTCTTCTAGAACCCCCTGCCGGTGCGGCTGACGTCAGCACCGGCCACAATTGCATAATACGGTGAGGATGTTAAGCTGTCAGTTTTAAATTTTGCGCGTTCGCACCTGTTCCTCTTTAATAATATGTATAATGAGTATCATTATTTTACACCTCACTTCCTTACTGGTTGCGTTTTTGATGGCCCACCTCACGGAATGATAGCTAGAACACGCAATATACACGCATGTTCTTTGTTTTACTGCTTTTTATATCATCCAGTTTTGTTTAGTTAACTGCTCAGGAGTGAAGGTTTGCATTCGATGCTGGAAATACTTGTTAAACATAGAACGCATTCCAACTAAGTTTTTTTTTATATCACTCAACTCCAGGCTGCATGAACGGCGACGGTCCGCTGATCGCGCATCGCTCGCACAGTACGGAACTCTCGTCAGCATGCCACGAGTTGCGGACACGGAAGAGTTGCACGGGATCTCCACCAACTGCATACGTACGCCCAAGGTCAAGTTCATGCGTCGTTCGCTTACTTTTTTCGCAGGTTTCCGCACCGATCATCTTGATGGGCTTTGTTTGATCGTGAAATGTGTGTGTGCGGTTTGTTACGTTTCGATTTTCCTGATATGTGTTTTTGAATTAGGACTCCAGCTGTTCAATCCTACCCACCGCCTCTCAATGATGTCTCTGCACCAGCAGTCCAAGTGTAGGAACAGAAAATAGTAAAATGGGCAATAAAAGACTTGCTATTAGGCGTAAGGTCTAAAGGTCTCGGCCGCAAGCAAACCGATGTCCACGATCGGACTTGATGGTGTGGAACTAATGTGATCATGTAAGACTGCCATGACAGTGAAGCCAAAGCCGTCCTCTTGCGCTGTTCGTACACACTGCAAGTGCTGAGTAACAGTGTTTTGATCGCAGTCGATGGAATGATGCGTCGGAATCGCTACACAATACACATTTCATGAACACCTTGAGAAATGAACCTCCCATAAGAGCCGGCTCTCGGTGCTAACCGAATTCAAAACAACGCTTACACGAAACTCCGAACGCTCGTTGGTATTGTTTTGTTCGACGCAGTTGTTACGTGAATGCATTTTCACTCTCGTTTGCCATTGCCATTGATCTTCAAAATGGGCGAAAAGCAACGCAAATGACCCTCTGCGCCGACCGTACCTTAACAAGCACGGAACGGTGAGGTTTTAGGTACGCTGTCGATGGGTCTCCAAGGCCGTCCTAGGTGGGGGCCGTCCTTGCCTGGAGTCAGTGTGTCAGCGATGATGGCCGGGTGAGTCTGTATCGCTTTGTATCGCCATGCTTTTCACATTGGATTGTGTGCTGCTGCATTGCAGCGTGAAACCTGTACTTCCTAAACTGATGAACGTTCGTCTCGTTCGTTCGATGAAAGAATGGTGACTTGCACACAGCATGCCGTAAAGACGCAATTGGAGCATATAAAGGCGTTTAGTGTTTTTTTTTCTTCGCTCCTGCACTAGGCTTACGACTGTTCGATCGTTGAAGCTGTGTAGAAATGAACGGAATGCGTTTGCTTGGATTTTATCACACACTGTTCGAGAAGGTGCTTGTAATTATTGGCATCAATTAGAGGTGGCTTCGAGATGAATGGAGCAGAGAATAAAATGTTTTATTTATTAGAGTTTTGATTGAAAGATATATGTTTAAGCGTTTATTTCAAACAATCACGATAAATGATGATTATTAACTATGAAGCTTTGTTTAGCTCAATGTATTTTTGTGGTAAAAATGTTCGGAATGAGGCATTTAAGAATAAATGGTGGACGTTTTTATTTATATGAAAATTATATAACAATTTAAGTTGTAAAAGAGATTTTCCAATAGTTATTTTTAGTTTTGTAAAGAACATACCACTTGTTTTTAAACAAATGAAGCTGCCAAAAAATTAAATATAGGCAAGTAGGTTCATTCCTAGAAAAGTCCTAGAAAAAAAAAAAGTTTGAAAAATTATAGTACTACGATATAAAATAAAAAATATGTAAAAATATCTGATCAGCATAAAATTACTACAATAAAAACAATGTAAATAAAATCATTCTAGTAAAAACGAATGCTATGTTTATTCCCTATTGTGCCATGAAATTTGAATGAAATATTTCAGTGTTTGCTGGTGAAACGTTTCGTTTGATGTTGAAATAATTCACACATGTTTCGAAAATTAATTCAGGTTTGGGTCACGATGATTGAAATGATTCATTTGAAATATGTCATGTTCGATTTGAAGTTTTGAAATGTTTTCGTTTATTAAACGTGCTTACACCAATAACATGAAAAATATAAAATAATTGGGAGACTTGAGCAGTATTAACCAATTTCTATGATTCATTTAAACGGGCTTGCCGTATTGCTAGTATTAACCAATTTACCTATGTGTAAATGTAGTAAAAACATTTACTTGAAAATCATAATCAACTTATTACATGAAAATCCAAGAGCTTTTCCTTATCCTAACTAACTTATCCTTACCGTGCAGCGATATGATCTCCGATTATTTATTAAATTACCGAACAAAACATCCACTGGCACCAATAATGCGATACAAGAGCAAACTAGAACAATTCAGCATCGCTTCAAAATTGGAAGGGACAATGTTTCCACATAAACAGTTTTTCCATTGCCGACGAAAAAAAAGGTCAATTTTTCAGGATTTTCAATTTCACCACCACCACCACCATCCGTTTCGCCCACTCTATTTTGCCAACCCATCTCCCAATTCAAACAAACCATCCAACCAAGGACCCAAAATGTGCTGGACAGGACACAATTTATGCATACATTATTGGCATGAATGTTTTATCTCCAGATTTTCGGACGTCTTTTGCGCATCCCGTGTTGGAGCGCATTCCATCGGCGAGGACTTTTCGAATCGAAACAGATTGCATGGAAGTGGGCGAAAAGATTGACCACGGTAACGGTGGTCCACACATTCAAATAAAAGGTGAATGATGATGAAGCAGATATCGGATCTTCTGGAGATTTGCTGGTTGCTGTACGGGGGAGTTAGGATTTTGTCTTCCACTCTTACTCGCTCTTTCTCTGTCTCTCTGTCTATTACGTTTTTATGTTTGTGTGCTTTTATTTATTTATTTGGAAAAGGGTTTCCACAAAAGAAAAAAAAGCGGTCAAACGGTCGTATGGTATTGTGGATATTTTTGCAAATTAAGCTGGACATTCTTGAGTTTCCACGTGCGGGACAGGAAGTTTGGGTGCAAAAGAGGAGGGCCGGTTCTGGGGGATTCACTGCTCCGCCTCTTTACTGTCCATGCTCCACAGTCCAAATGTATTTATTCATATATCATTGGACTTTTGTTTCCTTTTTTTAACGAGCTGGTATGGTCAACAAAAGGAAGGAAGTGGTCATTGTTGGTCCTGTTTTCGGGATAAACCCAGATAGCAGCAGAATCGAGCGCACTGGCAATCGCTATCGGGATGATGAAAAATACGATTAGACTTGTAAAATTTATGCTAATTTCGTTAAGCGATTTCGTTGTTCGGAAGTTTCGGCAATCGGAACCAAGTACTTGCTGAAACTTGGTGAGTAAGCAATACTTGGAGCTTGATGCGGGTTTCCTAAAATAAAACTGACGATTGAAAGGGATCCCCCAAGGGGGGTGGAGCGGTGCGTTACGCAAGGGGGAAAATCGGCAGAAAATGAAATATTCGTTTGATGCTTTTTGTACCGAACGGTACCAGGATGTGAGATAATAAATGAATGTGTGCTTTGGTACCGGGAAGCGGGGCAAAAGGGATGCAAATTTTTATCAAATTTATTTATAAGAAAGATGGATTACTGTATGAAATCATGAATATGAAAAGCGAATTTCGCTCATTTGCGTGTACGTGGTGACTTTAGATTAGATTAGAGGGAAATTGGTTTGTAGTATTAAGCAAATGGATCAACCTCAACTAGTATGGAATAATGATGATGGAAATGGAACTTCTAATATAGCTACATATTAGCTAAAGCTTAATGTAGCATGTAGCAATTATTGATTTACTTACTTCCTTACTTTACCTACTAGTTTATTTATTTACTATTTTACTTACTTTCTTATCCTGCTTTATCTATTGATTTATTTGTTTACTGTTTGATGTCCTTCCCAACTAATTTATTTACTTTCTCACTTACTTAATTATTTATTTACATTCTTAATTACTTACTCACTTATCCACTTACGTACTAAATTACCTCATTTTTCGCCTACCGTATATACTTCCTAACTTTATTATTCAACTACTTAATTAAGTATTTAAGTACCTACTCACTTACTGAATCACTCACATACTTACTTATTTACTTTTTGTTACAAATTCCTTTCATACAAAAAATTGATACAAAGTTTTAAACTTTCATTTGGCTCTTCGATTTTCATTGAAATAATTTTTTATTGTGGTGTCCTTGTAATGGTCATTCATATCTTAGGTCGTTGACAATATCATAGATGTTGAGTTACGCTTAACGGTGCTGACTGATATCTGGTCATACTACAGCTTGAGGAAACTTCACTAATCAAAATACCTGTCACGACGGCCTAAGCTGGGACGGTATAGAATATCCCAAACTCAGTACAACAGTCCCAGTACTCATCTACGCCTCAAGGACCATGTCCAAAACTGACGAGCTGTACGGCGGTCTCTCCATCGTGCAGCGAATTAGACAAGTCAGGCTCCAGAAGACTGGTCATGTCATGAGAATGGCACCGGAAGACTTATCCTGTAAACTCTTTTTTGGCCTTTCACATGGACTGAAGAGGTCTCGGAGAAGCCTAAACTGGGATGGAGTGATGGTGTAGATGCGTCCGATATATTGGATTGGCAAGCTACAGCGCTAGACTGTGAGCGGTATCAAGGATGTTACAGCAAGCTCCGCTTTCTTGAAGCAGTTGTAGCGCCTGACAAGTAAGTAAGTCCTTTTTGTAGTTTGTATGTAGTGTAGGAATAAGGCTCTCAGCAAATATGCTCGGACCTTTGAAGTCACCCGAAACTTCATCTTTGTAAGATTGCAATTCAGGACAGACGAAAACATAGTAGGGATGTAGAATATTTATAGTTTCATTGTCCACATAAAACTGAGATATTAACTTGTTCCAAAAACTGACGAGGTTGTTGTCCGCCGAATTCAAGAGAAAGATACTCATCCATATGTTTTTGGTACAGTTTATGTGGAAGGATAAAGTTACAGCCACTAAAATAAAAAGTTCTTTGAGCTTATTGCATACATAAACTTCACTTATGTGCAGCAAAATAAACTCCTCGGAATTGATGATGATGATGATGATAATCAGAGAAGGATCGGTAGACCCAAACTAGTGATTGTGTGATGGCTCCTTAGGTCCACCACAAAACTTGGATACGAATCCAGACATACAGACAAACAACTAAGTATTGTAAGAACCTGGATGCTCTGAACATCAGCAATAACGTACAATATTTCTCATGCACACAAGCCCAAAAGAAAAGAATTAAACTCATTTGGAACAGCAAACAAATTAAATCTATTTTTCCGTTTTCTTCCTATCAACCTCGTTAAAAGCTAGGTCAGTGTCCGTTCAAAGCCAGCAAACAAAACAGCTTTCGAGATGTGTCCCACCGGTCGGCCGGTCTATGTTGGTATAAAAATTGATGCACTTTCATGTCTAAATCGTGTCCACCGTCCAGATAGTTGATACTCCCTCTGGACTAATCACAGGAACATCAGTTCAGTGCGTGTTCTTAAAAATGGCTTCTTGTCTAGGTCCGCTCCCACCGGGCGAGTTTCACGCACTGTCCCAACTCTCCTTGGGATTGGATTAGAGCCCCCCGGAAGACTTGAGCGCCCTGGTCAAACCACAAAATGGGAGCATTTACCGTAAGCACTCTACAAGCATCGAAACGCTTGCCCACTGAACCGTGTGGAACGGTAAGAACGGGCACCGAAGATGGAGACGCCAGGTTCCAGTGATGCTTTTATGATGATTGGAGTTGCGTTTCGCTTTGTGCTGCGGTGCTCCGATTTTACCTTCCGTTTGGGAGTTTGGCTTTTGTTTAGCATGTAGTTGTTTTTATTGCACGCAGGTTCCTTTCACTTCCGTTCGCTTTTCGCTGCTCGCTAATAACATCAAAAAAGGCTCCCATGCGTACGCACGCTTCATAAAAGCGGACATGGGCCGGAATAAAGGCGTTTGGTTGGCATGGGTTTCTTGGTTCGGGAAAATACCGGAAAGAGAGAAGAAATTATCGAATTAATTCATTTGATGAAATTGTTCCGAAGCGTAAATAAACCGCTCCGCCATTGAGCCCGACATTCGATGCGTGTCATTCGCCAAGAACCAATTACTGAGTGCTCGAGGTGTACCTTTTTTGTGGTTTTTGCTCTGTTGTTATGTTAGTTCTTTATTATTGTTTTTCCCTTTGTTTCTTTTCTCCTTTCTTGGGAGATGTATTTGGCAAAGTCTATTTCATTAGCTCGGTCACGGTGTGGTACGCATCTCGCACCATGGCTGTCGTCCTCATCTTCCAGGGAAGTCATCGATCCAATCAAAAAGGACCCGTGGGGATTGCGGGATCGCTTTGGGACCACCCGGGATGAGCGTAGAGTGTCAGATATACCGGAAACGGTCGCACCGGATCAGCGGACCCGTGGCCGTGGCTAACGACACCCAGAGGCGTTAATTTTAAAGCTTTTCGAGCCGATCGCTAATGATATGTGTGGAAGGTATGGTGTGTGTGTGGCGCGCGCTTTAGCAGCTCGGGCAAGCTTGACCGATCATTAGCATATATGTGCGCCGGGTTGGTGGCATGCAATCTCGTCAGCAGGCAGGTTGAAACGTACGCCTCGAGGACTGCGTGCAGGCGGTTTCGCAAGTGGTGTAAATAAGGAAAACAAAAGAGTTAATGTGGACAGTAACTAACTCACATAAAAAGGACATTTCTGTTCATTAAACACGGACAAGTGTTGCCATCTGTGAAGCGGACGATTGAAGACTCGTAGCAGTTTTTGCGGTGTGACGTGTCGCAAAGATAAGGCCAAAAACATAAACAGCACGGAAATTATCATTATTAAAGAACAATGTTTTTCAATTACTTAAAGTTTAATTTGCTTAGCATGATGAAGTGCAAGCAGCAGTAAGTGTTCGTTTAGCCTCACTGTATTCAATTGCGCTCGGTTTAATCAATAAGCCAGCGCACAATTGTGGCAAGTGACAACAGGTGACGACTATTGATTGCCGTTTGTCTCCAGGGATGTTTGTTGGCTGCACGGTTAGTAACTTCGATGGAAGGTGATTACATGGTGTCTGGTTTGGAGTTGCGTTCGTGTCAATTGATTGTTTGCTAATTGGCGATGGCATGAAAATGGGACATTTTGGATGGAGTGTGCGTTGTAAGATGGAACAGCTGGGGAATAGAAGGTTTGGATAAGCGTTGTTTCTTGTAGGGAAGTTTCTTGTGTAACAATGTTATTCATTATCGCTAAAAGGGAGCCAATAATTAGGACTGACTTTAGAGTTTTTCAATTAGTTCTACTGTTACAAAAGATGGATCAATTTTATGAGCTATTAAAACGTTATTAAAAACAACTACTCTGTTTGACATAAGCAAACTAGAATAGATATTTGGTCGACTTACAGCAGTAACAATCGACATATAAGGCTGGAGCAGTGACTGAATGTGTAGGGCTTAGCTGAAGGTAATGACTACTCTCCTGAGATTTTTTTTACTGAACCAAGCATTAGAATCTTTCCTAGAGCAAAAAGGAAGCCTAAGCTCCAAAGTCTTTTATTGGGAGTAGACTGAGCAGACTAAGGACTCACGACATAAGGAACATGGATGTCTTTCATTTTCTTTTTAGCTCTCTTTCTTGGATTTGAGATGCACTCCTCCACCCAAGGCTGCATCCAAACTCCGCCATGGTCGACTCCACCTGATCCAACGTATCACTGAAGAGCAATTTCCTAGTTGGGCATGATTCTTCTCCACGTGGTCGTATCGCACACACACTAGCATTCGAAAATGACCAGTGCAATGGCTTCCTCTGTCAGTATAGTCCAGGACTCGTACCCGGAAAGAACTTCCGGACGTATCAACGTGCGATATATCGTACATTTTGTGTGTTGTTGAAATCTTCATAATAGAAGGAGATTGTTGAGTCAACAGTCATGATTACCCTGAACAATACGCCTTAGGATATTTTTGTTCGTTGTACCGAAGTAGTAGAACTCGTTTACCATCTCGAGATCGTCGTTATCAGCTGAAACAGTGTTTCCTAGTCCTGGATCTATCACGGTCATAGCGTAGAGTAAAGATTTAAACAGTGATTGATTTGCCTCCAACAAATCTAGCCTGGTAGCTTAAGACGCGACGCAGCATTCAGGACTGAGATGGCCCGGAAGTTAGCACATTTCAATCTTTCGCCAATTTTTCTTATATATTGGGTAAATGATATCCAGTTTCCACTCGTCTGGTAGCTATTCCTTGTCTCAAATCTTTACCTTCAGCCCATGAATGACAGCGGTAAGCCTTTTCAAATCCATCTTAAATAACTGATTTTTTTATTGAAGAGCGTCCATGACTGCTGAAGTTTTTCTAAACTCATCGCTCAACTATGCAAGGAGACTGGTTTAAGTCTGGAAGTCTTTAAACTCATCATTGCTCACTCTTGTCAGAAATGAATAGATTGTAGGTACAGATTCTGCGATCAAGCTTTTAAAGTTATTGTTACAACAAGGTTTTCCAAGTGAGAGGAAAGCTGACAAAAAAAAGTAAAACAGTCGGAAAAGTCTCGAAAGAAGATTGAAGATCTTCTCTTAAGTTGACGTACTTAAAATGAGGTTACATTAAGTTAAATTTTTTTGACGCCAGTACTAACACAAATTCCGTATAAAGTAAGTTCTCACCATAGTCTTCCAAACTTCCCACAGCTGCCTACACTAGCGCCATTTGCAACCGTCAGTATGTGATTAACAGGAAAACTGTGTACGATCCGCTGATCCTTGAACTCGACTAACATTAACGATCGTTTTGGGATGTCGAATTAGCGATACAAGCAACATGGCATCGCTCGAAAATTGCACCATTTGTCCGAATGCTTCCTGTGCCAGCCACCGTCAAACATCGCGTGTCCAATTATGCGCACCAAAACGTGGTAATTGAGCTGTAACCTGTGCAACTGTTCGCCACACTCTTCTTTCATCCTTTGCCGATCGTCGCTCGATCCCGGTGCAACAAAGCTAAAATACAAACAAGTCAAACAGTACAATATCCTCCCGTCTTAATCCGGCTGTCGTTCTGCCTGGGACAAAGCCGAGTTTTCGGAGGCCCAGTTGCGCAATATTCTAATGCGCCCGCTTCTGGTCGGCAGTGCTTGACAGCAAAAGGTGGCTCATTTCGCAGGCCAAAACATCAAAAGAAGCGTTCGCTCTTAATTTGCTATCGTAAATTAATACCTCCAGTTTTGCCGACTGTCGGCCAGCCGATTGGCCGCCGAATTCCGAAGCATTAGTTAATTGAACAACTGTTGCAGGTTCGCTTTTACAAATCGGCTCGGCATCGGAAGTAAAACGCGGGTAGCAATGGAATCCCCATGTTCAGATGTTCCGGTTTGCTTGTGGAGTGTGTGGTGGAATGTGGCAGCAGACGTTTGCTAAATAGCTACCACTTAGGCCACACGTTCCATTGCCCGATGGTCGGATTAACATTATGTCTACAAAGTGTGTTGCAGGTTACGTGGTGTGTGTATGTTTTTTGGGGGTTTTCACATTTCCTGTTATCCTAATTCTCTCACGCCACATTATCCGGTTCTCTTGCAAGGATACAAAAAGTACCAGATGTGCATCAAGCGCTACAAAAAAGGTGCACACGAGAAACTTATTTAACGAACATCAGTATAAAGATCTTCCAAATGAATCCACATGTTTGAAGCCATTCTCGCCCGCAGAACAAAACATCTTCCCCGATCATGTCTTGTCTTTCCGTTCTTTCACGCGACTATTGCGTCCGTTTTTGTTTTCTTTCTTTCTGTTCTTAATTTAAACCAAATCCTGCGGCCCCAAAAGAACGGGCGGACAAATAAAGCGAAACGTGCGAAAGATAAGAGCGCACCGGGCTTGCGTATGCGCAAGCGCAAAGCCCGCGGTCCCCGTGGGCCGGCTTGTAATAAAGGAGAAATCCATCTTGATAATGAGGGTAATCAGCGTTTCGCAAACCTACCATTAGCGGCCGGCCGGCCATAGTCGTCGGTCAGCTCAAAGGGAATACAACGCGCGCCGCGAAAAATCGGAATGCCGCGAAAGTGGTGGAGCTTTTCCGCGATCGAACCGGGCACCGGGGGCAAAAGGATCGATTCTGAATCGATTCGTTCGTGGTTCGATATGAAATGGGCGTTCGGTTTCCAGTGAGCTCGGGAGAGGGCCAAAAGGGAAGTCTTAGCTGTGGTAGACGACAAGCCAATTCGTAATACATTCGAATGGTGGGTCGGTGATGCAGTGTGAGGTCCTGGTAAGATGTACACTGGAACAGTGTGTGCCAAAAAAGGGAAAGACTTGCATAAAAGACTTGTTGCAATGGAATTAGTTTGTAAATTTGATGACAGAATTCGTGGATATTTATTTGAGATATTATTTCAATGAAAACTTATTTTAATTTTGTAATTTTTCGACAACGGAGCAAAACTTCGTTGATTTCTTCGTTTATTCCTCTACAAAAATGCTTTCATTTGAGACTCAGTGACGCACTCCGTTTGAGGTTACCGTTTCTCGTCAGTTGATCTCATCAAAACGTTTCTCACTAGTTGGTTTACCTCCTTCAGGGACCTCTGAGTCCAACTTACAGAGACTAGAATTAGAAACTCTCGTCCAGATCCCGAACTTTCTCCCCGACCAGGAGTGACTATCCAGTAACATGAAAGCCTAAGTCATAGAAATCCAGAAATGGAGACCTTTCGAGGTTGTAGCGCAAAAGAAGAAGAACTTCTTTAAAAATGGTAGATTCCGGCGGAGTCCTCAAACTTCATGCACATCTTACTTGTCTCGGATCAATATCAACTTCGAAGTGTAGAATCTTTATTCTTTATTTCTCTACTACCTCACCGAACCTTACTCTACGAACCTCTATCTAGCTCTGTTCTAGGCTCCTCTGTGAGAGGGATCGATTGCGATCGTATGCGATCGATCTCTATCCTTTTTCGGGCCTCTCAGACACGATTGGCTGCTACGGTCGTGTCTACACGTTTACCTAACGATCTTCTTAGTTAGAATCAGAAAGAAAAGGTATGAAGAACCATAATACTTCTCAAGAATATGATTCTTTCTTTTCTGAGGGGATTCTTTCGCACTACTAATACTACTGTTCCGGATCATTTAGTCGAATGCTTTGAGCTTTCGTCCTAACATGTGAGTTGTTGAAATCTTACAGACAGCAGGTTTTTGCATTAGAAACTGCAAAAAATTATGGTCGTTCAGTATCGTCCTGGCCTTCATTTGATGCTCCCGACATTCTCCAGAAGATTCAGATTTACTCAAGATATCCGACTTCTTCGTTTGGAGTTGAGTTGAGACTCCGGAGAAATCTATCAAAGTCACTTTTTCACTATTTTTACTCTCGCTGCTCTAAACCGTCTTAGTATCAGATATCTATAAAGATGCAAATTAAACGAAGAATTTCGAGAAACTATTAGATACATGCCGAGTTCTATCATGCACCGCACTGTATTTACACTTTATCCAGTGTCAACGTTCACTCGCTTCCACAGCAACAACGAAACATGGCCGGAAAGCCGATATCTTCACACCGTGAGGACCGACCACCTCACCGATCGATGCAGTACGATTGATTTATTGTTTCGTGAGAAGTGCTAATTAAATTATAAAACCTAAAACCACCCCACCATCGAGCAAACGAGCAGTGGCCGGGACCCGGGAGTGGAAACACAAAACTCCACAGGTTTCCCAACTACCCCTCCCCTGCCCTATCTCCTGCAGCATGGGACAAAATCACAAGCTTTGCAGCGAAGTCGCATAAATAAAACATAAGCCCAAAAAGCTCCCCCCAAGAGATGAGGGACTGGATGCAGCGATTGCTGATTTCTGTCGCATCGCGTCGTCGTTCCCCGTACGAAGCCGATCGTTCTGTTTGGCGATCATAATTCGATCATGAGACGATCGTGGCCCCGAAACACTAGCAAAACGGGTTCTTGTCCCTTTCTTTCGCCGTGACGCGCGACGCTTACAAGTGTTAAGTAAATAACTGCCGCAAGACGCGCGCGTGTTTTTTTCTGGCTTTGCTCGCGATCGTATCCGGTGACCAATCATAAGGCTGGCCGGTTCGTTTGGTGCGAGAGCGCGCGATTAGCGGGATGACGGTGAACGGGCCTGCCTTCGGGGTGGCTTTGCGCCTGTTTTCTGCGTGTATTGCGTGATTTATGGCGCCCCGATTGGAGTGTCCCGCAGTTTCCTGTGGACAACGATCGACCGTGTAGCGAAAGGTGATGGAAAATTGCGAATAGAGCTTGCGGGAAACGACACTTGTGGGGTTAATAACGGAGCACGAACTGTTATGGGTGGGTATTAGAAGTCGTTCCTTGTCGCGATCAAGCATTTGTAAAACACACGGGAAATCACCAAGAAGGATGTTTGATGCTCCATTAAATCAATCCGTTGGCCAAGCTACATGGCGGGCTGTTAATGACAATAACGATTTAATCTGTAGGTATGAGGTGTGATGGCTGTGATTTTATATTTTACACTTTGTTTTTCTATTGCTGACGGGCATAAATGTGCCATGTATCAAATGGACAGATTTTGTTGCACAAATAAAATAAAGATGTAGAACATAAGAGTTTTGAACCTGTTTATGATTAAATTATTACTAAGTTAAACTACAAAACTAGACTATGTCTTATAGCATGTGCACGTGTATTAAATTTACGGAGATCCGGGGACAAAATCGGGACAAAACGGAATTCTTTTCGAGGACTCCTTAGAGATTAGCTGCTGGTGAACGTTCATCACAAAATGATGTCTACACACAAGCATGGATCTTCTTTCGTGGCCTGCTCCTAGGGAGCACGTCTAATAGACATGGCCTGGTGTGATGTTGAATAATGTTTGGCCTTCAGAAAAACCTAAAATACAGGGTTTTAATGAGATATTCGGAGACTTCATGTGATTGCAACTTGGAACAGGACTTTACATTTAAATGGCGGAACACAGCTATAGTATCACTGGTCAGTTTTATTCGACTAGTCGTACAATTATTGTATGGGATTTGACGGATAAGGTTAGACGACAGCTCTGATTGAAGGATCAAAACGAGTAACGATACTAGCCTTGCAACAACAACCAACATCACGCTAAAGATCACCCAGGAAGAGGTGTCCTTTCTTGGTTTGAAGAAGGAAATATCTTTCAACTAATGTCAATTGTATCTAGTTTGTTTATATGTTTTAAGCAATACGACCTGGTAGTTTCTTGATAGATCTTAGTGTTATGGCCTAACCAGGCTCGCAAGATCTGTCACGGGAACTCACCGGAGAGCACAAGAAAGCAGAAACGTCCTAGCATCCAAGTAAGTGGGAGCACGTTCAGCATCGTGATGCTTGTAATAAGTATGTGTGTTAATTTTGGCGCGTTGTAATGTTTCGTTGTAATTCGTAGTGTGAATAAAAGTCTTTTTCTTTGTAAAACCTAAAAACATAAAACTTAGTCTTGCATTACTGGCTTTCCTTGACTTACTGGCTTTTACCCGTAGGTGGAAAGTCAGGTCTGCGTACTACGGGATTCGATATTTGTTCCTGCCGTGTGAAGATCAGCGTCACTACCGCAAAACCCTCTGAACCACAAGGCTGATTCTGCAAAATAAAAAATTCTTCCGAGATCTTCAAACAATCCGAGAACATGGATGTTTTAGTATGGAGGAAGTATTAGACCTTTATTCATCGCAAATATATTGACTAGATATGAAGCTGGAGATGATGTTGAAGAATATTTCATTATCAAAAAACTTTCACAACGAGGCTTGTTAATAGACGTTAGAAGATAGCACGTGTAAAAACCTCCAGAGACCCTCCAAAAATTCTGCCAAAGATAGGATTTTCATACTAAACCTCTTCGGAATCGCTCCAAATTTCTAGACGATGTGTTTGTAGTGTAGCTCTTGGAAACTGGCTGCGACTCCTGTACTAGAGAAACTTAACTTAAATTACACACTCTAATCTATTCGCTCTATTTTCTAGCAACTGATGGAAGGCGCTCACTTCATAGTTCAAGCGAAATTAGTTTGATTAGTTCGATGCCATTCAACGGCAGCATTCAGTCACACTCACCTATGGACAATATCGAAGACTAAGGCATTGCCAATTTTAGAAGTTGAAATACAAGTGATAACATCCAAAATTACTTCATTTTAATAAATACTCATGAACACAGCACCGCTTTTTGAGTGGTCTTTTCAGTCCAAAATTTCTGCCCCCAGATAATAAACAAAGCAACTTCAAATTGTTTTGTTAAATGAACTCATAAACAACCAGGATTACCGTTCGCGTTAATTATAATCATGCAATTGCGCCTGTTTTCTCCGCTTACATGCTCATCATTTATGCTTGAGCACCACAACCCAGGAAATGATAATTCCGACCACCCACAGAATTATCGTCACAGTAAAGTGTTTTGTGTTTTTTTGTTCATTCTTCAGTCGCTCAAGATGACAGTAAAGTAGCATTCAGGTGGCTTAACTGAAGCCGCAGGCTAGAAACAAATTATTCCCAGATAAATCAGCCTCAGCAGGACCATCGGTTGGATGATTACAACATTCGTAAGGTGGAGGTGGAACAAAACCAAACAAAAAAAGAAGCTATCTTCAAAAATCCTGCATTGGCCAGCGGTATCTTATAGTACAAGCGTTTCTTTCCCTTTCTTGTTCAACCCTCCGAGAGAACCATACTGTACCGCCGAGGGAATACCGCGATCGAGATAATCGAGAGATGGGCCCGGTCGAGATAAGGTTGGGCTGCAAGTTTTCCCGCCCGATAATAGACCTCAATTAATCAGCTGTCGTTTTGTAAACATTCACCAACCAGCGAAAACCCTAATCCTCTTCCTATCCCATTGGAGGAGAGAAAAAAAAAGACTGGGAACGTACAATGAAAGTACCCAGGAGGGACCTCACCTTCAGGGCGAAGTGCGAGAAAAATTAGCTGCGCCCTCATCCATCCCGAGGATAAACGGACGACTGGGAAATCCTTTTTGAGCCCAGGAGGCTGTGTGTGGTTTTGTGTGCGCGAGCTGAAGAAAAAAAGTCAATTCTCGGACTTTGGACCGCAGGTGTAAAAAGGATTTCCAACCTGTGCGAACGAACGGACAACGAAACGAATGGAACGGGCCGTCCGTCGGTATGGGAAGAACCGTTTAAGAAAGGATTTCCTCGGCTCCGGTGTCTCCGGGACTTGAAAACTTCCGAAACTCATTCGTGGCCCGGTGTTCTGGGGAAGTTACCGTTCATTTACCGCCTGCCTTGCAGGACATTTCGATGCGCGAAGGTGGCTTAGTTTCGGATTTATTCGAGGTTTCATTCTTTTTCGTACCGTCCCATCGGCCTTCTCGGTTGAAAAGAACACCTCGGGATAAGGTGCAGGACATGACAGTTAATGAGATTTTCTTTTCTGCCACCATTCCACCACGAATGTCCTGTTCGTACGACCACGAACACCCTCGAAAGACACCTATATTCCTAACGGCAATAGCAGGAGAAAAGAAAAGCGCTGTCCAATAAGCTCATGTTTGGCTCATTCTTTCTTCGTGAATCGCTTTCTTTGGCCATCATTCGAGACGAGAGGGCCTTACACTGATTCGCAGTCGAGAAGTCCTCTCCGTTGCGGTCGTTTCGGTTCTTTTCTTTACCACAACACACACAAACACAAGCCCGGGATATGTTTAGGTTGGTGTTGTGGGCTTTTCTTTTTCGGTAAACCATTACCAAGCGCATTGTTGGTGACGGTTTTGTTGTGGCAACAATTGGTCGGTATTATCCCTCGATTGCTCGAATGTAAATACATGTAAATAGTGTTTCTGTTTGGGGTTCTGTTTGACACACTCT